>JAWZYV010012288.1:0-153533 GCA_038373885.1 Cheiracanthium punctorium | reverse complement strand
CAACAACAACAACGAAAATGTTCCAGTCTTATATATTGCTCTGAGACAAATTAAGAAATACCATTCTGTAAGAAGTAAAAATATCGCAAGAAGGCCGCAACTGGCCTGAGGCTGTCACCACCCTTTGGTCCAGCGTGGTCTTTTCTGGGAAATAGATGTATTTTCTTTGCTTCTTTGAAATGCATGGGAAAAAGAAATTCACTTTGAACAGTAGCCCCCTATTCCGGTTAGCTAGACAGCAACCGAGCCAAAGTCAAACATATACTTGGAGCCTTGGCATACCTTGGAATCTAAGCATACTTTGATTAGAAGAAAACCATATTTAGCTTTTAAGATATTATTAATACATCAATTTGGTAAAAATAAATAAATAAAAAAATCTCTAGCATTTAATAAAATGAAGTAAAAGTTTGCTTCAGTGTGCATTTAAGACAAGTTTGAAACCAGTTGTACACAAAAACATGAAACATATAGTAATTAACCTACCTATAAACACCAGCGTTTCAGAGGTCCCAGTCAGGGCCGATCCCACGGGGGGGTGTAGTTGTAAACAAAAGAAAATGACAAAAAGTGCAGTGCACAAAATGTGATATGCATGGGCGTAACTTGGGCTTCGAAACTGGGGAGGCAAAAGTCATTTTAAATGAAAGTCCATGTATGCGTGCCCATACACACACACACACATATGCATATATATATATATATATATATATATATATATATATATATACACACACAATATATATTTGCAGTATATATTGTGTTTTACTTTTATATATATAAACTATAAATTCGGTCTTGAGCCTCGTGAGGGGAGACCCCCCCCTGAATCCCCTAATTTTTTTGTTTCATTATTGCCATATTAATTGACTATGTCATTTTATCTCTCACCCCTTTTTCCATATTAAAATGATATTAATTGACTATGTAATTTTATCTCTCATCCCTTTTTCTTTTATTCTTCCTTTACATTTATTTCAGCGACTGGAAGTAGGAGCGTTTCCTGACCTTTCCTTGCAAATGCAAACGTGGGTCGATGATAACTGAAGTAACTTATATAATTTTTAGTATCTATCTTAACACACCAAAAATTTTGCTTTTCGTTATTTGATATTGTGGAGAGAGCTTTAGGCGAGTAGGGTTGCTGTATTTCGCCTGGTAAATCTATTGGCGAGTCATCCAGAGTGGATAAGAATCCCAGTCTGTTAGGCTTATGTTTAAAATTATTCTTTTTTGCACTTTCACATTCGGTAGCCCAGTGCTCGATGCGTTTATACAAGTTATTCTTGATGCATCCTTAATTTTATGAGTCGGCTGGCCCGAGTATTTTCCATAATTTTTATTTTTAGACGCAGGTTTTCTAGGAGCAGCCACGAAAGCACCTGAGTCTTCAACTTGTCTATCATTGTTATAGTCTAAGAGCCAGCGACCGCCAGACCTTCGTCATAGTATAAAAACTGAAACTTTCTCTGCGCATACCCCCCAACAGAGGTAGAAACAATCGGCCACTATAAAATTTGAAGGATCGTGGCTTTGGCAGGTGACAGGTGGCAAAGGTGTATAAAATTGCAGAAAATTCTCGTCATTTCATAAAGCTTAATTTTTTTATATGTTCTTCGACGAAGTACTAGAAATCACTTTATCCCTTGCCAGACACTTTTCCATCGTGGCAAACCCCCGCCAGACAATCTCAAAATCATGGAAAACGTAGTTCTATTACGAGCGCGCTGCAGCATCGTAAGAAAGTTCAGAAGTAGCAGTATAAAATGTGCTTGGCACTTTGTGACAGCTTGACGTACTTCGTCGCGGGAGTTTACGAACACAACAGTTTTCCATGACTCCCGTTGACTTTGAGATTGTCTGGCGGGGGTTTGCCACTATGGAAAAGTGTCTGGCAAGGGATAAAGTGATTTCTAGTACTGCGAAGAAGAACATATAAAAAAATTAAGCTTTATGAAATGACGAAAATTTTCTGCAATTTTATACACCTTTGCCACCTGTTACCTGCCAAAGCCACGATTATCCAAACTTTATCGTGGCCGATTATTTCTACCTCTGTTGGGGGGTATGTGCTGAGAAAGTTTCAGCTTTTATACTATGACGAAGGTCTGGCGGCCGCTGGCTCTTACTCTATTACTTTTATGTCGCATTTTTGAGACACATTTTTCGGACAATTTTCAATAAAGGGGGTGAGAGATAAAATGACATAGTCATTAATAAATCATAAAATATTTCTTCTATAACAATGGAAAAAATACTGTACTAAAACGGATGAAATTTGAGAACAGTTATATTTAACTATTGAAAACAAAAAGTAAATAGTGCAACAAGTATAATTAATAAAATAGATAAAAGGGCTTACTTTTTTCCCCCTTTTATCAAACCAACTCCACAGCCACTGATATCACTGGGGACCGAATCAGCTTTTAGCGGTAGAGTCTGTGTGTAACGTCCAAAACAAAGTTCATTGGAAGGATTGGAAATTGCAAATCTATATGTTCACTACAAAAAAAAAAACTCCACAGCCACTGGACATTAGCAGGGCTTGACTGTCAAAAAACATTTGACGCTCAAAAACTGAAGCGGCCGACTTTGATTTTCAAAAGGTCTTTCCAATAAGTAAGGAGAGGCATCATTTTTAATTTAAACAAAACTACATTTTCCCCCTCAAAGTGCAACTATA
This sequence comes from Cheiracanthium punctorium, assembly GCA_038373885.1. NCBI lineage: Eukaryota > Metazoa > Arthropoda > Arachnida > Araneae > Cheiracanthiidae > Cheiracanthium > Cheiracanthium punctorium. Next base: position 150,850 of record JAWZYV010012288.1, on the reverse strand, counting down.
ATGGATGTCTTCTCCTTAACGAATTCCTGACAAAAAACCCAAATGATCATTACATTGTAGTATTTTCTCCAGACTAATACTTTATTTAAAATTTACCAATTTCACAAGAAAACTACTTGCCTGTAGTCATACACAAAACAAGTTAATATTTCACTGCAAGATACAGATATTCGGCTGGTAAAATTCATTTAACTTAACCAAACATGACACACAGACATCATTTACCTATTTAGCTTAGCTCATTGTAATCCATTCTTTGCAGCTCATTGTACTTTCCCCCCAACCAGGTAGTGAAAGATTAACAACAGACTTGAAATATAAAACACTAGCTGCGTGCCCGTTCTTCGCACGGTAGGAAACGAAAATTTTCCTTACATGTGTAATTCGAATTTCTTCGTGATGTGGAATTTAAAGAGCAAAATTATTTGACTCTTGATGTAAAGTTTGCGTCACGAGTATTAACCTGGCATCATTGCAGTATAATGACTCAAAAAACTACGTCAGTGTCATTCACTATCAAAAAAGTGGAATGTTTAATGGTTTGCAGAGAACTCCTGGCTTTCAAAATGTCTTATTTCTACATCATACTGTTTTTTAGGCTCAAGTTGTAGCATTAAATACCTAAGACACTACATGGAAGGGACAACCATTTATTTCTTTCCGAACATGTACCATATAAGGAAAGTATTGTAATCATGAAAAAATTCGACTTCGAGATTTTGGTGTATTTACACGTTTTGAGGTCTTCTGAATTAATTTATGCTATTTTCAAGAGATGTTTTTAAGATAACTGCGTACCCGCTCTTCATTCGGGAATAAGCGAATATTTTACTACTAAAATCATATCTGCATGTGACAAAACAGAATTTCATTTTTAAAAAAGTTCAAGTAATCTCCTCTGTTGAAATTACTGCGGACAGTAAATTTTAATCAAAATATCGTCTCCCTGTGTTGGAAATAGAGCTGGAATAAATGGGTTATAATAATGGCGTAATTTTTACGTATCTTAAAGCATTTGACGTCATAGATCCTCACTTGCGAATTGAAATTCCGATATCCCATTTAAAAACTCGATTGGTTGAGAAAGCCCTTTTTTCTAATCCTTTCTGTGGCAACAACCGAAGATAAATTCTCGTGCCGTGATCGCAATGTAATGAATGACGTAAGATCGCGTTGATGCTATTAAATTCTAAACATTAGGCTGCATTAAAATTCATAAAAAATCATCTAATTTACATATTTTTTTCGTTTTTATTTTAAAAGAGGGAGAAAAGAATGTTTCACGATTTGTCAAAATATCAAAAAGTTATGACGGATAGAATTCAAGATGCGACAGTTTTAAAATTATTTTACGAAACAATTCGCCGACGTAATCCAATGTTAAAATAAAACTATACTCGCAACATGCATATGTTAGGAAACATATGCCTGCGACATAATTAAAGGCGAAAAATAAAAAAGTAAATAGAAAATTTTTAATATATCCCGCTTTAAAATGAAGAACATTTTCAGCCGCGTTAAAATGTTTCAATTTTTAAGTAAGCAAAGGATTAAAATACCACTTATAATAATAATAATCATGAATTCTCAGTTTATTTCTAAAGTAAGTTTTAATCAAAATATCGCCTTCTTGTGTTAAAAAAAAGAGCAGGGATAAATGCGTTAAAATTGTGGCTTAAGTTTTATGTATTTTAAAGCATTAGACGTCATAGATCCTCACTTGCGAATTGAAATTCCGATATCCCATTTAAAAACTCGATTGGTTGAAAAAAACCTTCTTTCTAATCCTTTTTGTGGCAATGCAACAATATTATCACGTGCCATGATCAATTAATGTAACCCCGTAAGCTCTCCGCGTCGGTGCTATTAAATTCTAAACATCACGTTGCATTAAAATTCGTAAAAAATCACCTAATTTACATAATATTTCCGTTTTTATTTTAAAAGAGGGAGAAAGGAATGTTTCACGATCTGTCAAAATATCAAAAAGTTATGACGGATAGAATTCAAGATGCGAAAGTTTAAAATTATTTTACGAAAAAATTTGTCGAATCAGCTACTTAATATAAAAATTCCTAAAAATCAGTAAATTATGTTACGTATTCAGAACAAACTGTTTTTAAAAGAAAATTTTCTCCTCTATCCGATGATACAAATGCCATTTTGCTGCGAGCGTAATTTCCGCCGTTATTACGAATTAGGTGAGAAAAAATGCCAAAAATCGCATAAAACATAAAATAAAAAAAAAATCTAGGTCGAATTTTGAAAAAATCGCTTCGAGGTGCACAGCTTCATGTTTAGATCTTCCCGAATACCAAATTTGCTGTTTCTAGGTGTAGCCGTTTGTCCGTAACGCCACCGACACACAGACCCACAGACCCACACACAGAACCACACACAGACCCACACACAGACATCTTCTTTTATAATAAGTAAGATAAGATAAGATAAGAAGAAAGAGATAAGAGAAGAAGAAGAGATGATGTTACATACAAAAATTTTTAAAGCTCCCTTCTCTCACAAAGTCATTATGCTTGCGGGAAAAACTGGTCCTAGTCTATTTAAGTGAACACAGATGTGACCGATTTTTGAGTTAACGGGAGATAAAAGGGCCGCATTCGGCATTTAAATCACTCCAATTTTTCACAGAATCTTAATGGTCATTTAGTGATGACATGTTCTTAAGTTTTGTTTGTAGGTCCAGAAAAACGATCGTTTTATGCCTTGTTAAAATGCCGCTTTTCTTGCGAGGTTTGAAATACATTACAATGAAACTGATTGCACTGCACATTTTCTATTTTCTGTAACCTCTCTTCCCGCGGCGCTTTCTTTAGTGTTAGCGACCTGTTAAATTTACAGCATTCTGAGCTCAATGTTCGTGTTTTTCCTTGACTCTGACAGAAAATTTTAAATTTTTAAGAGTCCAGTACGTTATTTTTATTTACTTACTTATTTATTTATTTTTTTTTTGAAGGGGGGGGGGTGGTAGTGTAAATATTTTTAGAAAAGTAATATGGAAAATGATATTTAATAATTTGTGGAGCTGGAGCGAGACTTTTAGCGTGATTTCATGAACCAAAAGCTCGGCATAAGCGGGGGACAGGGGTCGATACAAACAAAAATGGGGTCCGTTTTGTGGCCCTATCACAAAATTACAATCGATTTAAACTAACCCCTTCACAAAAATACAGTCGATTAAAACTGCCCTTCATTGGCATTTTACCCTACATTTTAATGTGTTTCATCAATTAACAAAAAAATGTGACTTTTATTAAAATTTGGTTTGAAAATTCACAAAAATAAGTGCTGAAATTCACAAAATAAAGCATTGAAGTTCACAAAAATATGCAGTTTTTTACAAAAATGGGACTCTGGAAAATATTCCTGGATCGACCCCTGATAAATTATGTAAGGTTTTCAGTTGAAGATGTTTTCACGAAAAAAAAAAAGGTGGGCGGGTAATTAGGTGAATGTACATATACTATGTACTAAAGAAAACTAATATTCTGAGACATTATTTTAGCTAGACTTTTAAACGAATTTTTTGAAATGCTAGAAAATAGATGCTAGCAGATCGTTATAAACAATAGCTGTGAAGGTTCCCCTTCTGTGCGGAACGTTGCTTCTCCGTATTGCTCGGGAGCAACGCTGTTAGTAGGAAGTAAAAAGGTGATTTGTTGCTGTAATTTTCTAATGCATGTAAATCTAAAAGGGTTAAAGGTATCGAATACTGACTTAGATAGTACTGCAACTAGAGTTTACGTCTCTCACGACGAACCACCTAGAACGGCCCCCTCCCGTAAAATCATAACTTATTTTGGAGCCCCCTACCAAGTCTGGGCACGTGCCCCTAGTTGCCCCCCTGGCAGCAGATTTGACCGATACTGACCGATCATATAAATCATAAAATCGCAGACCGTTTTTTGTTCTCTTAAACTGCGTCGCATTTGAATTCGCAATTAGTCGTCTGTCAAGTCAAGTAAGTTGTGCACGATCATAAAAGTGTATTGTCTCTCTGCTACTGACCTTCAAACACCAAAATTAGGTTATTCACTAAAATATAAGTGAGAAACTGGCCCCACCCTGTGACAGGGCAGCAACTAAAGGGGGGTAAGCGGGGACAAGCACCGGGAGACATTCTAAAAGAATGCCAAAATCAGTTATAGTTTCTTGGGATGGGGCGCGGCTCCATGCGAGGGGGCACACGACCATGGGCGCCCATAAGGGGGGCAAGGTAGGGCACTTGTTCTAAGTTAATGTCTCATGATGTTAACAAATGGCAAAAACAGAACTAAATTTGTTAAAAGTTTGAAATTCGCCCCCTCTAGAATTTTTTTTTGAAGTTTGCCCCCCCCCCCCAGGAAAATTAATATGGTCGCCCATGCACACGACACTAATTATGGTTTGCCCCGGGTGACATAAACTCTAATTGCCGCATTGCCTGTGAAAATGACCTCCTTTTGCCCTCTATTTACAGCAACAGGTCTTTTTTTCTAACGCTGAACAATTGATTTCAGACAAGTTTAAAATCGCTGCCCCTTGATTTTTGCGTTCCTGAGAAATTATCTAGCTTGGCCATTTGGTAGAAGCTGCCATCGTTCCTGTTCAGTTGAAAAGCTTTTGTGACTCTATTCTTTTGCAGGGGAAATTTTTTTTTCTTTTTAGAATCTGTTAGTATATTTGGGTTATAAATGCATGATTTGTGTTCAAAATCATAACTTTGCCCCCTGACTTTTTAGACTAGGGGGGCAATTTTTACAACTGCAGGGGCAATTGCCCCCCCTTGCCCCCCCATATTACGCCTATGAGTGATATGTAGTTGCTTTGATAATGACTAAAAGAAGAACGCGAAGTAACTGTCATAATGGAAAGAGAATTTCTATACAAACTGTTGGAGCTCCGCCAAATCCCAGAAAAAGGTCATCGCCGATTAGATTATATTTGTACTACTTTTTATTATAATTTACTTTCATATCATTGATATAGAAACAACCCCAATTTTGTAATTTAATTTGATTTTAAAAAAATAATAGGTCAGTTAGAAGAGATAAAATGCAAGAGTATAGATCAAAGGCCCGTTAAAATAGGAAGACATGGCACAGCAAATAGTGGGGAGTCGCGACCTTAGGAGCTTCGAAATCAATATGCTTAATTTTCCATTTTCTCTTAAATTACAGGGAAAATTAACTTTTCGAGCTAGAATTACTTTCCTTATTCCATTTTTCCCCTTTAAGCCTCACATTCTTTTTAAGCCTTTATTTTTTAACGCTTTCCAAAGAACTTGAAATGTTTATGCTTTCAGTTTGTCTGCCCGTGCTCTAAATGCCGCAAATATCCATCGATCGAATTTTTATGTGATAATGAAAATTACCGTACCATGTACCCTATTGAAAAGGATGTAGGTACCATTTATAGTTCTTTTACAGGAACACACAAAATAATTCCAATGCTTTGCAGCCTATGGGCAGAGAATGTTTAGAGTACATTTTAGAAACGTTCATCCACTTCAAGCAAAACGAAATTGGTATTTATTATTGAGGTTTATGAGGGCATTCTATCCATCGGCATGGGTGGACGTAGCGTTGATACCTATGCAGGGCTAACAAAATAACACTCATAGATTAGGATTTAAGAGCAGTAGTTAAAACAATATTTTAGTTTCTTGTTTGCTTTAACCTGTTCACTACCGTCGTTGCTAAGATACAATGGCAGAAAATTCTCCCTCCTGTATAAATCGTTGCTTTCCGGCATGGGTCTTTGAATGCCCTGGCATGGCCCAGCCATGCGCTTGTGCAAGGCTGTGGCCAGAGCAGAAACATTCTAAGACTCGTGCCGGAAAGCAACGATGGACGCAGAAAGGAGGAATCTCTGCCATCGCGTCGTTAACAACGCCGGGAGCAAACAGTTAACTGTTCGTCGTGCAATAGTATTCCAGCCAACATCTAGCTAAGAAAATCCAGTATATTTATGTGGTATCATAATCTTAAAGTCATAATGACTTATCTAAGTCACAAAACATTCTTCGAAATTTTTTCACACATTAAATTTCGCCATTTATTCTATGTATCATTTTTTTAAAAATAAAATTTGACATAACACGACACAGTTATGGTTTTTAAAGTGAAAAGCTTTTTATAACAGCTTACGTTTGAAATTTTAATCACACATAAGGTCGCGATATTAAAAATAGAATTTGTAAAAGAGCTCAGAAATAGAATTCTTTTAACATAAAATGAATAAAACGTCAATGTTTCTTTACATTCACAAGTTTTTCTCAAATGTTCGAAATTTTACAAAATCTAAGACTAAAAGAAGTAGTAAAATTTTGGAACTTTGAACTCAAAAAATGTTACAATTAAACGATTTGCCATCGAATTCTGAAAATTTCAAGAATCGCTCACAAATGTGTTATAAATATAAGCACAAACCTTTATTATTGGACCAAAATACCATGGTATATTTGTCTATATTGAATGAATAGACCCAGAGAGCGGTAATCTTTCAGAATTGGTGAAGAAATAAATGTACGGATTGTTAAAGCTTCAAAATGTTAGAAAACCAGGAGATTTGATGTAAAATCAGGAGACCAGGAGAAACCATCAAAATCTAGTACTCTCCTGAAAAATCCAGTAGAATTGGCAGGTATACAATAGTATATACGCAAATAAGACAGTGTTGAAAGTATAAACAGTGCTTTCTGTATGGCTTCCTTTCCTTTTTTTAAAGTTAATGTAAAGACTCCATTCAGGGTACCCCCAAACTCATTTTCGCCAACCCAAACTATGGCCTGATAGTTTTGTCTCATACGGATAAGCAAATATTTTCTTCAGTCCGGAGATAGTATTTTATGACTCAATTAAAAGTTATGAATATTTTATGAAAATTTAATTACTTGTGACAGAGTCAGGAATGTAACCATTCCTCCCCAACAAAAATGTGGAGTTTTGTTGACAAAGTGATAATAATCTAGCCTTTTTGTAGAAAATTCCGCCTTTTGCGTACTCCCCTCTGCAATTTATTAACGTAAAAACCAGACTGATCATTAATGCGTAAATAATGTGAATCCTGTGAAAGTCGAACGTTAGCGGCTCCCTCTGTACAACTTACAGAGGTATTTATGCTGTTTCTATGTTATGGGTGCGTTCTGTTCGTCGGAAAACTGTCTAATATAGGAAGGTGACCAACTTGGAAACTGAATCGGCAAATTTGTTTTTTCAGTCGGCAATTTACTTCTCTTCACCCCCCCCCCCCCCAAGATTTTCTTCTGGGATCGGCCCTGGCCCCAGTTAAGTGTGTGAGTTCATCTCTCAGAGGGAGTGCGCTTGCTTTGCTCTGTGAATTGATAGTGCTATAGAAGCAGTGTTTTGCGTTTCTTTTCGAAGCTGGTTTTTAAGCGCTGTGTGTAAATTCTCCATTGCTTTGTCTTAAGCGATTGTGTACGATATCCCTTGCATAATTCCACTGAATTTTTGCCTGTGGAAGTGTTTTATTTTGTGTGAGAAATACACCATTTATGAGAGCTTCTGATCTAAGCGGACTGTTAAAAGTACATTACTGTTTGATTGTGCTTGTGAATCTAGTACAACTGATTGTTCGACGAAGTTCTAGAAGCAATAAAGTTTGTGTTCCATCATGACAAGTGACTCTTTACTAGAACTTTCTACACCAACTGGACTTTAGAACGACGAACCCAGGAAACAAGCAGAGTATTTTGCAACATTTGGTGTCAGAATCGGGATTCTAAAGAAAGACTTTAATTCTCCAGTGCATGGTGTGGACAAGAAAAATGAAGGACCTTAGAAAACTGATAGAGGAGATGAAACTTGATATAATGAAGGAGATGAAAGCCGGACAAGACGAGATAAAAGTTGCACAAGGCGAGATGAACACCAGACAAGATGAGATAAAAAAAAAGAGATGAAATCCGGACAAGCTGATTTAGAGAAGAAAATAGAAAACCGGATTGGACGAGATAAAAGCCGTTCAAAACGAGATGAATACGGGATTGGAAGAATTAAGAGCCACGCCCCTGAGAGCCGCACAAGTTGATATCCGGACTGGAGGAGAAAATACAGACAAATCAAGAAAATATGGAAAAGAGAATGTCGCTCCTAGAAGGAAGTCAAGCGAGAAACGTCAAGGAATTTAGGGATGGACGCGAGACGCGAGAATTCTCCCACTGTCTCGCGAGACGAGACAGGCATTTTTTTGCGAGACGAGAAAGAAAATATTTTGCGGGACGAGACGCGAGACGAGACAGAGTCTTGTCTCGCGCGAGAATTCTCGCATTTTCTTCCATCTCGCATAAATACGATCTGAAATGCGACAATTTGCCTGAAGCCTCTACCGTTTAACTTGCGTCTCCTTCGTTTTCGGTCCTGGTATACTATCAGCACTCTACAATACGCACAAACACGTAACATTTAAAATTAGAACAGACGAGAGATATACAAAACACATAAAGGAGAGGATAAAGAAAGAGGCGCAAAAAAAAAGAAAACAGAGAAGAGTTGAAAGAAAAATAATAAGTAAATAGGAAAGGCGGTACGGTATGTTCAAATCTGACCACTTTTAGACGGGGCTCGGGGCATTAAGTTTGGGGACCCCCTTACTATCCCCTTTTTTACGCATTAAGCCCCTTTACTGAGCCTACCTTTTTTAAGCATTTTAACCCAGTTTTGACTGCTGTTGTACTCGAAAATTGCATTTAAGTTAGCTGTAGTTTTTGTACTTTAATCAAATCGTATTTATCACCCCCAAAAAATATCTCTAACTTGATCTAGTGATAGACAATTAGGTAATACCTATATTATAGAGGAAATTCAGTATTTTCCCCACAATTACTATTTCAGTACATATGAATTTATAATTTAGATAATCGGGATATATATGGGCCCCCTTTTTCTTCAGGGGCACCGGACTACCGCCCCCCCCTTGCCCCTGTGATAATCGGGTTTCGGGTATATCAGAGTGAGATTCGAAGTAGAGCAACTTGCATTCGCATTGATGCTTAGTCTGAGTAGGTTGAAATATGGTTGAATATCCTTGGTTGAAATATCCTTGTACCGATATTATCCTCAAACTTTCCAGCACGTTGCGGCGTGCGTAGGGGGGGGGGGGGCACCCACCCTGGTCACAACTTCTAGGGGCGGTTAAATCACTATCGTTGGCCTATTTTAAAGAGATTTAAATGACATTTTTTATTCTTATATATTAATATCGGGCGGAAAGAAATGCAAGCAATTTTTTTAAAACTATTTCTCTTTTCGTTTATATTATCATGTTTTCCCTTCCTTCGGCTTGCAAAACTTCAGAATGTGTCACATTTTCGTGTAAAAATCTCTCTATTCTAAAAAAAAGTAAAGGCCGCTGTCGACGCCGCTGTCAAAAGCTTGTCAGCGTATCTCCTCCTAAACCGTGGGGATTTGAGTTTCGACTAAGGTGCCCACAGATTCGAAAAATTCCGAGGAACCTGCTAAGCTGATTTAATTTCGAAAATTGAATTATTTTAGAAGATATTAATAAAAAACTGAAAAAATAAACCGAATGGTTGCCAGATTTGGCATAAAATCATTCATTCCTTTGCAACAAAGCGTTTCCAAGTATCTAGAATCGCGTGAAATTTACAAACATGAGTTAGAATTACGCCCATTTTACGCCAAAATAAAAACTATATGAAATAAATAACTCAAAATGTGTTACACAAAGTTGACAATTTTCAAATAGTAAGTTCGCTTAGACAACAGCAGTTTAGAATTAGCGATTATTCGTTTTTCCAAAACAGAATAACTAATATCTTGAAAATGAAAAATAATTAAAATGCAGATTATTTTAAAGCCGGTTCTCGTCCAGCTGGATTATTTGCTATCAGTAGAAATATTTGGCGGCGTTAACTATGCCATTATAGCAGTTACAGTACACTTTGGATATTTGCTAGCGCGACGAGATGGTATAATTCGTGGTGCTAAGTACGTCAATCTGCAAACGATTATGTAAATGAAAATATGGATAATGGTTTTCCGGTAACCTTACATGAACAGTAATTATAGGTTGTGAGCATGTGCAAATCGCCAAATAATGAAAAGTCGCCATTGGTGGCAAGCTATCCTATCTGTTCCTTAGCTTTTATTAACTTTACATGTACGCAAGTCGCCAAATAATGAAAAATCGCAATAGGTGGCAAATTCGAAGGGTGTCCAATAGGTTTTACATTATTAAAAATACAGCTGAAACAGATGTTCTGATTTTATTATGCTTTAGCTCCTAATTAATATAACTTTTGAATGGCAACATTGAAAATCATTGTGTTTCTGAAGAGTGCAAATAATTTTTCCAGCGATTATAACTGGAGTCCGCACTCCAGGTGTAGTGTAGCTCAGGACTCGTACAACACGGATTCCCATAACAAAATATCTTCCGTGTTATGAGGGGGAGGGGGTCTACTGTAGTGTGAAGTTTAAATTTTTATGTACCAATGAACATGCAAGAACCAAGCAATGCGTAGCTCAGTAACATTCTATCTGATCCAATATTCGGGTTTTGTCTGTTGAAATTATGTCTATTTTACAAATAAGCCTGATTAGGGGCCGAATGCCTCATACGAAAAGCGAGCGTAGCGAGTCTGGGGGGCTTGGCCCCTAGTGATACAAAAAGAAAATCACTTCACCAAAAGCTATAGGGGCTACTGTGCACACTGTGTACTTAAAAATCAGGCCACTGACCTTGAAAAATGATCGGAATGTCAACTTTCAATAGAGATAAATAGAAAATACATGAATGTACCTCTGTTTGCGCCCTTTCGGATGCCCACTCCTTTACATTTTTTATTCCCCCCCACCCCCCACACACACACACACGCACACTCACATTCATTTGAAAAAATAAACCCATTTAATGTTGTACGGTTTTTTCCGGTGCGTTTTTCTCCTTCCACTGCTTTTTCACTGGTTCTTCAAAAACTGTACTATGTACTTTCATCAACAGCCACCCAGTATTCATCATGTCCAGTGGCGTATGCAAGTGGGGGAGGGTTTGGGGGTTCACCCCCCCCACTTTCCAAAATTTTTTTTAACAAAATGTCCACAAATTTTCAATTTTTAGCTTAAATATTACGCATTTTAACACAAAGTTATGTCTATAATCCCCTCCCCCCCTTGAAGGAAGTCTGCGTATGCCACTGATCATGTCAAGAAAAAAGAAAAAAAGTAATAATAAACACAAAAATTGTCTTTCAAAATGAGCAAAAGCGCTATACTTATAAAGAAATATTGTAAAATACTACTGTATGTATAAGATCTTTTCCTGTTTTAAAACTTCACGCTATGAGATGAGGAACAACCCTCGCAGAATTTCTCTTTATCCTTAACGCTTCCTCCAGTCATTTAAAAAGACAAACTTTGAATACAGGAGGTTAGCACTGGGGCCGAAAGGAAAAGCATGCTTTGTGTTGAGATGCCAAAGCATTTTTTTTTTTTTTTTTTTTTTTTTTTTTTTTACCCAGAATATCAGATATCGGAGGGTCTCTAGTACAGAGTTCCAGTTAAAACAGAAATGTCGGGAGAGAGATGTCCCGATGACATAATTGCCCGGTGTCTTTTGGATTTGCCGACACGATGGATGACCTCTCACTCCAGAACAGAATGGACCTACGGAGGGCGAGCTATCTCAGCACGTGGAAGTAGGTGCGCCCTATCACCGGAAGAATTTTTTCCCCTCAACAATAGGACACCTCCGAACAGATTGCGAGATACGGCGCCAGAGCGGTGACAAGTTGCAAGATGACCGCTGCTTTCACAATTGACATGAAGACTTCCGTTCGCTATTCCACCCACAAACAACTATTGAGTGACCGTTTTTTTTCCCGGAAAAAAACAAGGGTGAGGAATTAATGTATCGAGAATTTCGCTAATGATCGGTTTCCAGACAAAAAATAAAGTATGTGGATTCTGGACACTGGAAAAGACACCGATATATGGTTATTTTCTATCATCCTCCAAAGGTATGGGGAGGGGGCTCGAGCCCCAAAGCCGCCCCCCATTTCGTACGTCACTGCAGAAGCGTAACCATGGAGTGGGATATCGGGATATACCTCCCTGCGAAACTTTCAAAATTAGTTATTAAGAGCATTCAGATTTTTGTCGTCAATAAGAAATTATGTTTATCAATACAAAATTGTATCTTATATACAACCCTCTCGACAAAATTTTCTGGCTGCGCTCTTGCCTCATCGACTAGCATATAACGACCATGTTACATCCTATGTCACTAAAAGTGGCGTTTTTCCGCTCACCATTGGGGAATAACACTCAACATACAACATGGTAAGATGACTGAATTGTGAAGGTCTATGTGAAGGTTCTGAAGGCAGGGTTCTATCCCGCCGTGCGGCTATTGAAGTTTTGGGCGGTTTTCTCCAGATGTAGCGTGAATACGCGTTAGAGGTCCTCCTCCCATTGCACCCCTTCTAAGCAGATAGCTCTTTCGTAGCTTTACCTTAACACAAAACAACACAGAAACATTAATAAATCATCAATATAGCTCTTATGTGTTCATGATGTAAGTAGTATTATTCCTTATAAAAGCGTTTTCAGCCATTAATAGACCACTTGGTTTGTAACAACAAGGTATTTTTAATTTCATATACTAAAGTATTTAATGGATTTTACATGAATTCCAGCTGGAATATAACATTTATTTTTATTTTTAATTTGGGTTTTTATACAAATAATTATCTAATCATTTGTATAATGAATGTAAAATAATGTGAACTCTGATTATTGCACAAGTAAAAGAAAAAGACGACCAACAAATATTAAAATATTTTGCAAGAGGGACTCAAACCATTGGTTTTTGGCAAAGACATTAGAATATACTCGTTCTAGTATATTCTAATGTCTTTGGTTTTTGGAGGGGGGGGGGGGAATAAAGGACAAAGTGTCAATTTAAGTTGGCTAATTTTGAGTTTTACGATATGCGAGAAAAAGTAGAGCGTGTTAATTGGCATTTGGACCTTTGTATGCCATGCCATTCCTAATTTAGATCCTCATTAAAAGGAAAAAGAAATTTCCGAGCATTGACTTACTCTAGAAAAGTGTGGTTCAGCTCCATATATTTACTATGCTCAGTGGCGTACACAAATGGTGTGGGGGTAAGGATTCAGTCCCTCCCCCTTTGTCCATGCATTTTTAACATAAAGTCCGTACAGTTTTAATTTTAAACATATAGATTATGGCTTTTATTTAACCAAAAGATTACTTCCATTCCCCCCTTCTCTTAAAGAAAGTCGGTGTACACCACTGATTATGCATCTGCACATTATTTGTAAGTACATAAAATATTTGTAAGTAATAATTACAACAAAAAGAAAAAACTGCCATTTGCTTGAAATTACCTAAGTGATATGATAATTTTAAGAAATAAGAGGGCCCCCCAAAAGGGATGCTTGCTTCAGAGTGGCTTTTTGAGGCCCAGATCATGTTTTTCTAGAATACAAATAAAGGGAACACAAGGTCATTAGTTAAAGAACTTTGGTTCTAGAAATACTGGCATATAAATTTAACTTTTCATAATCAGCTGTACGTATCGTAATACAGCGGATCTGTTGGTGAGCTGTTAGCTATTTTGTAAACAGTAAGCAACTTTTTTGTTTTCTGCTTAAACAGTGTTAGGTTATCCGTTTTGAATAGTAAATGTACAAATCTAAAACGTTATAAAAGATAAAAAATCCAAGTGGTTGAAGAAATAGTTGTATGGATTTTGAGGCCCCTACATGTGGGGGCCCGGGCATTCGCCCTGCCATGCATCCCTATTTTTACGGCACTGTCTTTCGCCATAAGCCAAGCTATGCGAACGCAAATGAATGATAGTAGTGGTAAAAGGACAGTTCTGCCCAGCCGGATCCCATGTTAATTCACCGGATCCTCCGGAGTCTCCGTTCGGATGTTGTCCCTGGGTCGAGAGAGAGAGGGGGGCGTGGTCGGACCGGATGTGGGGAGCGGATGTTCGAAGGGTTGATAAGAATTTTTTTTCCTTTTTTTTTCAGATAAGGGGACTTGTAATTTTTTTCAGACTTAAGATATTTTTGAAATAAGGGTACTTGGAAAAATTTTCAGATTGTGACATATTTTTGAAATAAGGGGACTTGGAAAAAAATTTTCAAATTTGAACGCGCAACCTACAAAAGAATTCATAGGCTAATGATTGTTGTCCATTAGGCCGAGAATCCTTCAGGTATAAAATTGTAGGTGTATTGTGTTATACTTTAGTTTTCAAAATGAATTGGTCGAGTGAAGTTGTAGGAGTGACATGCATGTATATGTGTATGTGTATAATTTTGGCGCTCATCTATAGTTTTACCGGAAGTGATAAGTTTGCGTTTGATTTTGTTTTACACTTAAATGAAACGGGAAACGTAACGTTTTCTCTGTGATGAATATGCGATTGAGGATTAATATAACGAATAATCATATTTTATGCTGCAATGAAGAAAGCGTATCACGACCCAGCTCACGAGGCGAGTTTTGGTGGTGTAAATGCCTTATACCGTGCTGCTCGAGGAAGAGTAAGCAAACCGCAGATTCGGAATTGGTTACAAGGGGTGGACGCATACACTCTTCACAGACCGGCGCGCAGGAAATTCCCGACAAATCGAGTAATTGTTTATGCGAAAGACCATCAGTGGCAAGCGGATCTAGTGGATCTTACTAAATTTAAAACAGTACAACGATCAATACCGATACCTCCTGACATGTACAGACGTCCTATCAAAATATAGTTTTGTGGCCCCCCTTAAATCGAAGCGGGGAGAGGATATTGTGAATGCTTTCCGTTCCTTCTTTTCGGAATTTTGTAACAGAAAAAAATCTCATGACTATTTTACATTATTTTACTGCTTATTAAACATTTCAAGACTATGAATTAAAATTCCAGTCTTTAAAATCCCAATTGCCATTTCCAACAACCTAACTGTGTGAAGCGGGATTTTCTGCACTGACAAGAACCAAAATAACTGAATAAAGGAATGAATTGTACATAAGCAACACACTTTGGGTGTCATTGCTTCTTACCTCCAAATCTAACCGACTCGTTGCAAAGAAATAAGCTCAGTGTTCTCATTCATTTAGCGTCCTAGTGAGATAAAATCTTAAATCATTTTACATTCATTTTTTGTGAAACTGTATATATTTTGAAGGTATGTTTAAGCACAATTAAATTAAAACAATCAGCGTACCCCCTCCCCAGACCAGTCCGCGGTAAAATTATTATCAAACGCTGACCAGGTCGCGGCGATAAAAAGGTTGGGCAGCACCGCCATTGACAATCAATATAAACCAAATCAAAATCCCATATAAATCCCACTTATACGGCCCGTGACGTCCCTAACATCCTAAATTTTGGCTCGCAACCTTCCAAAAGTTGCCCGTACACCCTCCAAAAAAAGTATTCGAGCAAGAGAGAAATTTCCTATTTTAGATTTGCGAATAAGAATTGAGTTTTTGAAAAACGCACAACTTGATAGAAATATGGAAAGTCATATTTATACGTAGCCTAATTCATATTCTATGATAAATAATTTTTAATATACGAAACCAACGTAGGAAATTTCTCTCTTGCTCGAATACTTTTTTTGGAGGGTGTACCTGGTGTAAATGAACAGGTTAAACCCGGGTTCCCCCGATTAAATATGAAACCCATATCTCATACACTAAAACGAGAGGGGGGATAAGTAAGCTTCACTTTAATTATTCACTATTCCGCTCACTATAATTATTCACTATTCCGTACATTGGGGCCGTTTAATTAGATCAAAATTTTATTTGCCCAACATGTGTCCCTGAGTTCTGCAACATATCTGACAAAATTCAAAGCTTTATATATTTTCAAAAGCAAATGAAACTCCCATCAACCATAAATATTACATTTACGCAGTTACGCAAATAAATAAATTTTCGGTGTCATGTCACATTATATATACGGATTAAATCCGAATTTTTATCATTTCAAATAACTATATGAGTTAATATGGTAACTAATATATGTACTAATATGGCAATATGCAACTAATTGCTATTGTTAATATTAATTTTCAATAACTAGTATTAATGTTACTAAAAATATTGTAAAAATTCGCAGTCCTTAATTTTGCGAGACTCGCGAGACGTCTCGCGTCTCGCGCGAGACGAGACAGGCAATTCAGGGCAGGAGAAGACGAGACAGGCAGGAGACGCGAGACGAGACAAAGTGGTTGCGAGACGAGACGAGACAGCCCTATTTCTCGTCTCGCATCCATCCCTAAAGGAATTGCATGAAGAATTCGAGAACAGTTAGAAGAAAAAGTGGACAGTTTAGTAAAGCTAGGAAAGATACCTGAAAATATAAGGTTGTCGTCACGTCGACCAGCAGTGAAACTAACGCCGTATGACGGAAAGACTCCCTGGGAAGCATACAAGACTCAATTTTCAATTGTCGCCAAAGGGAATGGCTGGGACGATTCCGAGAAAGCGAACCAATTGGCCGCTTCTCTTAGCGGAGACGCAATTAACGTACTACAAACCATCGGAGCGACTAAGATAGGAGATTTTGACGCCCTTGACAATGCCTTGGAGCTGAAGTTTGGAGAGAAGTGCCAGAAAGAGTACTGTAGAATACAACTAAAGTCAAGGATGCAAAGACCGGGCGAGACCCTTGAAGAGTTGGCCTCGGACATAGATAGGCTGTGTCATCCAGCCTTCGGCAACTAGTCTGATAATGTCTGAGAAGAAGTTGCAGTGCAACATTTTATTGAAGGCGTCCGAGACTCTGAAATTCAAAAAGCTTTCATCTTGGCGGATAATCAGATTTTTTAATATTGGAAACATTAGGTCTTTGGACTTCCCCATACTTTATCAAACATTCAAAATCACAGTTTTCTGTCTAAATTTTCATCTGACTATAAATTAAAATACCGCCAAAAGTCTTACAAGAATATTGCACATTGCAGACGATAATATTAAATGAAGAAAATGAAATAACAAACACAGTGATAATATTGGGTGGGCAAAAAAGTAACTGCGTTTTTTACATGAAACTCAAACAAATTAATTTTCGATCATGAAGCTATTCTTCAAGTTCGACCGTTGCTGAATAACATTCATGCGTGTAGTCAGAAGAGCAGAGAGCAGCCTCTCACTCCTCCCAACATTTCACCAGTCTAAGAAAACCATCAAGGGAAATACTCAATAACAATTTCAAAATTAGAAAGCCTCTCACACCTGGCAACATTTCACCTATCTAAGAGAACGTTCAAGAGAAATACTCAATAACAAATTCAAAATTAGGAAGATTTTCAAAATCGTGAGAAGTCGTTTTGCAATTTTTCTTTAAATCATGTGTACGAACCAAGGAAGTTATGGACTCAAGGGTCATTTGGACCACTGACTAAGTATTCTAATTTCTACCCGTGATATTCTCAGTACAAAAAAATTTACTACTAGAAATAGTATTTTCCTCGAAAATAATATTAATTTCTTTTAACTTTCGCGAGTGAAATTAATGAAGGCGAAAAGTTCGGAACCTACAAATAGCGTTTTTCAATTTGCAGAAAGTCCCTTAAAATAGCGCAAAAAATAATCCGCAATATCTCCGGAAATTATTGTAGAAAATTGGTGAAAATGTATATTTAGGGTAATTTGAAGGTTTTCTTTCGTTTAATAAAGTCAAAATACAGTGTTGCCATTGAGAAGAACGAAATTGATGCAGAATTAAATATTAAGGCGGCCCCTTATGCAAATTAAATTAATAGTAAAATAAAGTTTACGTTATTTGCAAACGAATGGTATTTTTAATTTTGCTGTACGACGAACGACGGCCAAATAAAGAGCAAATGGGCGTTTTTTCCCGCAGCTGTACATACTTGAAATTGCGTTACTTTTTTTTAGAATAGAGAGATTACACATTTATAGAGATTTGGCGTAAAACTGGCATAATTTTCGTAGTATTTCATGTTTTTCAAATACACGCGATTCTTCACTGAAGTAATGTGATTCTTCACTTCTCTGCATTTCTGTTAGCTCAAAATCATTTTTATGGGCGAAACTTGCCAAGCATGGCAACGCAAAAGCGGTGTTTAATTAATCATTAAAAAAGTAATTAAAACCTAAAATTCGAAGTATCCTATAACCCAGGGGGTCCCAACTTATGAATGTTCGCGGGCCGCAACTGAATATACCTGTCCAGTGGCGTGCCGCAACGTAATCAGGCCGATGATTACCTTGATTACCGTGTCGGTCCACCCCTGGTTACAAAAATAAAACGGTTTAGTGATAAAACCTACAAATTATTTTCGTCCTACATTAATTTTGAAGAGCTTCTAGATATATTGACCGTTATAAAAAAACGGAAAGGAAAAAAAAAAAGAAAATCTGAAACACTTTCAGATTTTAAATTATTTCTCTTTTAATATATAACACTAAAGTGATATATATTAAAAGCGTATCATATCCATGAGTCTTCCCTATTTTCTTTCCTTATTCCATTAAGTTGGAAAGTGTATCATTATTCATGAGTGTGATTAAACAAAATTAAAATTGATATTTCTAGCATCCTTTTTCTGGATGTTAGACATAGAAGGTGAAAAAGACGCGCAGAAAAATGCATAATTCGAACTGAATGAAAATTTCAAAAAACTTATGTTTTGTTTGTGTAACATATACAGTAAACCAGCTTAAGAAGTTCACATTCTCGGTTCCCGTTTTTTTTTTTTTTCCCTATTCTTCCAATGTTAAAATAACCCACTTAAGAAGTTTCGTTCGAAACTCTTTCCCGCTTATAAAGTTTTCTTAAACTTCCAAGTTCACTCTGAAAACGAGTTTTCATCCGCCTCTCTATCTATCCCGTTCTCTGAAAAATTGCAGACTCCGTTCTTAATCCCAACTAGCACACATACGTTGGGTTATTGATGGCACGTGGTTGGCACAAGGTTGTTACGTTGGGCAAACGTTGGATGTCCATATGGGAATGTCGGTATTCTGTTGGCTAAAGGTTGTGATGGCAACCGTTGGGTAAACAACCGTTGGCCATCGGATGGTTTAATGTTGTGTTGGGCAACCGTTGGCCATCGGATGGCTGAATGTTGTGTTGGGCAACCGTAGGTAAAATAACCGTTGACCATCCGATGGCTGAATGTTGTGTTGGATAACCGTAGCTTTTACAACGACCATGCGCATGCGCAGAGACATACATTCAGGAAACCGGGAAGCGATAGATTCATGTCCGTTCGCCGTTCCGTTTCCGCCATTGCTTTTTATGATGTGTTGATACACTTTTATAAAGTGATTGATAGTTGAAATCTGAAACGAATATTTATCTTTTCAGCTATATTTCTGTGAATTTTATTCGTTGCATAGGTTCGTAGTAATTTGAATCACGATAACTATTATTGTTGATGCATTGATTATAGTTCGATTGTCCATAAGCCTAACGATCTTCAAAGTATGTAAACAAACAACTTACTATGCAGCTATGGTAATAAATACACTCATGTCCATAAATTAAGGATAATGAAGTTCAGGCAAAGAAAGAGAAAGAAGCAAAACAAATTTGACTTATTTGTAAAGTCTATTTATTAAACAAAAAGTAAAGAGCAAAAAAGATGCTATATGTTTGACATAATTAATAAAAATTGCAAGTTTTACTCCCTTGACCAAATTTCAAAAAAGAACCTATTTACAAAAAACAGTATAACATGGTTAGTAGGATGGTTAATACGGAGTATGTCTCCCGGACGATGCAATACAGGCCTGGCAATGCCTAGGCATGCTGAGTATCAAATGATCAATCTGATCTTGGGGAATATTACACTACTCATCAAGCAATGCACTCCGAAGTTCCGGTAGACAGGTGGGAGGGGGTTGACGGGCTGCAATTCGTCGGCCAAGCATATCCCACACATGCTCTATTGGATTCAAGTCCGGTGAGTATGCTGGCCAATGCATACGGGTGATATCCTCCGATTGAAGGCATTCGTCTACAATGTTTGCACGGTGAGGACGGGCGTTGTCATCCATAAACACAAATTCAGCACCCATGGCGCCCCGAAACAAACGTACATGTTGTTCCAGAATGACATCCCGATAGATGTGGCCTGTCATCGTTACACTCTGAACATGGAGGTCAGTTCTGGAACCAAGAAAAATTCCTCCCCAAACGAGCCATCCTGCACCACCGTAACGGTGTCTTTCAATGGTGTTCTCTTGGTGGTAACGGGTACCTGGCGCTCTCCAGATGAATGTCCGGCGAGAATCAGACTCCAAACTAAACCTGGACTCGTCGGAAAACATCACACAAGACCACTGTTGCGGTGTCCACAATGCATGCTCTCTACTCCAGGTTAATCGCAGGCGACAGTGAGTTGCGGTAAGTGGAACACATCTGACAGGCCTACGAGCATATAGACCAATGTGCCCTAAGCGTCTGTACACGGTCTGCCTTGAAACTGTCGTACCGGTAACTGAAGAGAGCTGACGAGACAGGTCTGATGCTGTACTCCGTCTGTTTCTTTTGGCAGTAACTGCCAAATAGCGGTCCTCATTCGGCGTTGTAACTCGGGGGCGACCTGTGCTGTAACGTCTACTCACATTACCATCATCTTGGAATCGTTGCCAAAGCCTGGAGATGACACTCTGGGCGATTCCAAGTTCCTCGGATACTTCCAGCTGGGTACGTCCACATTCCAGTCGTCCGATAATTCTGCCACGTAAAACATCATCCAAATGCCTCCTTTGTGCCATAACTATGCGGTTTTTGCACTGAAAGGCTTTCACAGCGCTTGTGAACAATTTTACTTCTTTGCCACCATTCCTTATATACCCCTATCTTACACTCTCGTCATTGTGACGTACCATCCACGCCATCTGGTGGTTTCCTGTAATTTGCATATTCTTCTTCAAGATGTGTGTGATCATTCCACAGGTGAAATTTTTATTTTAGAGATCAATTTCTGTGTGATTCTGAATTATCCTTAATTTATGGACATGAGTGTATATAATAATTGCACAGTGCTTTTTAAAAGATGCGTTTTTGGATTACTAAACAATGCTAGACAGCTTAATAATAAAGTTTTATTTGCTCATAGTTGTAAAACAGTCGAGAAGGTAAAATTGGACACAATTGTTTTCTCCTAATGAGTTTATTCTGAAAAAAAATCAACTTGAGCCGTGCTTACATTTTGCAAGATTATAATGACTAATGAGATTTCAGATTTAGAAGTAGTTATTAAACTAACACTACTTCAATTTTGAAATCTTGTTGGTTCACAGTGGTTAATCAACAACAAGGATTTAAATTTGTGCATCAAAATTGTTTTGTTGTTAAAGGTATGTATAAAATATTTTACAAATGTGTTATAGTACTTTACAGTTCATATATATATATCTATATTTACCAACTTCATTTTGTTATTTATTTATTATTTTAGAAGAGATTTTTGTATCTACACCTGTTATATGCTACAGGACTCAAATTTTATGGAGAAAAATACATAATCTATATGCAATCAAATACTCTTTGAGAGTACTGGAAGAAAAAAAACATTTTTATTGCTTTGACAAGTCTCTTCTACTGCGTATTTTAATTGAATGAAAAATATCAGTAGCTCTTTAAGTAATACGCTGTGACTGAGAGTTCAGGTCCCTGAACTGAAATCAATACTGATTTTTTAAAACTTTTCTTCAGACATTCTATTTTTTGCATTAGAGAAAGGATGCGCTATGGAAAAATAAAGTTCTCTCTCTCTTTTTTTTTCCCAAAATTTTGTGCAATGGTAATTATGCGGGACGCGTCGTAACTTTTTTTTTTTTTTTGCGTACCATCAACGACTTTTTTCATTTTATGTGCTATAACGAGTAAGCAACATCACTAATACATTCTGTTGTACTGATATCTTTTTCATAGTCAGATAATATAGATGCACCCGTGTGTTGATACTTGCATGCGTCCTTGCGATACTTGCATGTGTTGATATTGCATGCGTAATGCATATGCATTAGCATTACGCATGCCATATTTTTTTTTTCTTTTACTTTGCAGTCAATATCTACAGTTAACTGAAAATAAAAATAGAACTACGAAATGTCATTGTATTCCATACCAATTTAATCCGGGCAAACTAAAAATTAAGAATCTAAAAAATTACGTAAATTGAAATAAATGTAAAATATAATAAATAAATATTTTAGTAAAGAATGATTTCTGTGACATTCTTCAGTGACTTTATACTCCTATTGGATTTCCCCACATGAATATTAAAAAAAAAAAAGAGAGATTAAGCCTCCTTACAAAAGTTTCAATGGAGTAAATTTTCAGAAGTTTTGAGAGACAGTTTACAAAAGTAACTGTCAAAGGAGAAGGAGGGATATGAATCATATTTCAAAAAATAAGCATTCTTTCCTTTAACGTTATATGTTTTTTCTTTTAATTAATTCGAAAAGTTTTTATGATTTTGGTTTGCCTGCCGCCCTGGTTCTCTAAAACTGTAAAGGATAGCTTCTGAAAGGACCTTCTAAATATTTTCCTGCTTCCGATCTCTCCCCCCTCCTCTTTTTTAAACAGTTCATAAGTTGCACCTGCAATATTAATTTTCCTCATAGTGCAAAATAGGTTAGTTTTCTGCAGAGTAATAACTTGACAGATCGTTTACTATTTGAAAATAACACATTTCTGTTAGTGACGGGACTAGAGCCGGTTTTAAGCAAAAATGTTGGGAGGGGGGGTGTAAAGACAAAATTTTCTGACGATATATACCAATATGCTTTCAAAAATATACACCGATTATCTGGCTTCTTGGGCGGTTTCCTCCAGATGTAGCTTGAACACGCATTAAATCCCCTAAAAGTCCTTCGCCCGAGAAGAGTCCCCACCCCAGGCAGATACTTAATGTGCATGTTTGCCTTAAATACACAATGCATTACATGATCTGGAATGAAGTTGGCTTGAGGGGACAAAAGGGACTTGTTTACTGGCACAAAAATCACTAAAAGGAAAATCGTAACAAGACTATGTTCATGATATAGTATAACTTATAATAAACTGTCGGCAGAACTGGTAATTTATACACTGAGCATTTTACAGATTGGTGATTAAAGCTAAAATTTGCTGACAGTCCTTTGGCAACTGACGATTTTGTCGACAAAAGTACTTTTTAGGCGGGGGGGGGGTGTCCGCTCGCCCTCCTCCTAAGCGCACAGAAACCCACTGTTGAGGTGGAACCATATTTGATGAAAGAAAAAATGTGACTATTTGATAATATGCTTCGTTCTACATATCTGCCGTCCCTTAAAACTTATCTGAATCCGTCACTGCATTTGCTGTTAGTAAAATAATTAAAAACTTTAATTTCAAATTTGACAGTTTTTCATATATCTATAGAAATGTTATGAAATAGCACATCAATTTGTCAAATATTCGTCAAATATAATTATCCAACATTAGGTTTCCGCATTGGCCTAAAATATGAAACTAACTTATAAATGTAACGGTTAACAATTATGATAGCTAAATGTTAAAAATAACCAATTTCCAACAGTTGGATAATAGAGTGACAACATACAGATTTTACGGTGTCCCAATGTATACATTTACACGTTAACCCAGCGTATTCATTTATACGTTAACATAACGTATGCATTAATACGTTAGCCCAACGTATGCATTAATACGTTAGCCCAACGTATGCATTAATACGTTAGCCCAACGTATGTATTTATACATTAGCCCAACTATGCATTCATACGTTAGCCCAACGGTTGGAAATATGTTGGCAAAACGTTAGAGCATACGTTGGCCCAACGTAAGAAATAACCAGTTGCCAACCGTTGGATAACCGTAAGCCAACGTGTCATTTCAACGTTGCCCCAACGTATGCATTCATACGTTGCCCCAACGTATGTGTGCTACCTGGGATAGTCCTCTTTGACCGGAAGTGTCTCCCCGTAAAGTCTTAATTAATCAAAATGCGCTCCGCCTCTACTCCTTCATTTTTATCTCACGTCCACACCTGATGTTGGAATGTGGAGAGCGAATGAAACCAGTGGTACTGTGACAATAGTAGCCGGTAAAAGGAAAAAGATGTGCGAACCTGTTAGTTTATTGTAACAGTATTGAATGATGATAAGGAAAGAGATTAGTCCAATCCTGCTCCTACAGTATTCAGGGTAAGTTTATCAGTTGCTTTCTTTTTCAATAGATTTACCTGCCCCTTTTCCAGGAAGAATGAACCACCCAAGTTCTCAAGTCAGTTCAAAGCTTTTTAAGTCTGAACGTCGTCTTTCTCTCTCTCAAGAAAGTTTACGAGTGAAAATTTCTATTCTTCTCAAAATGTCAAGCAAGGTAATTAAAAGGAAAGCCTACAGAAAATGACTTGTTAAATGGATGATTGGAAAACTGGACAATGCTGGTGATATGAGGAAAGTGAACATTTTGGAATCCATTCATTTTATTTTATCTGCATGGGAGTTAATAACACCATCTGTGATTGTCAATTGTTTCCAAAAAGCAGGATTCTTCGGTGGAGAATTAACAGAGGAATACGACTATGAATCAGTTTATGAAGATGATTGGAAGACAGTACAAAGAAGATTAGATTTCACTGCATCGTTTAAAGAGTATGTGTCAGCAGATGATGAAATATTGCCTTGTGAAGTGCTAACAGTGGATGAAATTTGTGAAGTTGAAGAAGATGATGAAATGAGTGAAGCTGAGGAAGAGGACGTGGGAATTCCTAGTTTTTCGGATGCTGTTAAAGACTAGAAACCTTTCATCACGGGCGCCGACTTGTAAAAATTATTGGGGGGGCTCTTATTCTTACGAAGGGGGGGGGATACAAAATCCTTCCCTCCGTCAGTAGAATAAAGGGATTCAGAAATTTTAGAATTGAGATTTCAAAATGTGCTTTTTTAACATAACACTTTCATTAAAATAAAAGGAATTCCATTTAATAAATTTTTCAAAAATTTTTTGAACTCATTTTTTAAATTAAGTATTTGAACTCAAGATCTCGAATCAGTCTTCAGTACACATATGGAGAAAGCAAATCTCTCTCCCTTCTGAAAGAATAGGTGAAGTTTAATTAAGTTAATAACAGCAAAACAAATAAAATCTTTTTTGTAATGTATTTAATGATAATTTCATAGGAAAGAAAATGCATGCAGTCAAATGTGAAAAACTGTTCTGCAAAACATTACTCCAGCTAATATTTCAAAATACCCTAGAAGTACAAACGATTCGAAATACTAAAATCCGGATTATTTTATTTACTGGCAAACATTCATCAGAGATAATTTTTACTAATATAAAATAGTATTTTTTATTTTACTACATGATGAAATACCCATAAATTGAATCGACTTTAATTAAATGTCGCACTACTTTAAGACAGAAAAACTGATCACATTTAAATTACATTTCTTTGACAACTTTTTACAGATTACATTTAAAATTATTTTAAAAAATATAAGCAACGAAGTAATAAATACTTCCTTTCCATGTATTAAAGCAAATCAAATAATATACAAACCATCATACAAAGTTACAAGTCCTCTCTTCTATACATACATATCATCTTTCAATAACATTAAAAATCAGAAGAAATGCTGAAATGTGGTGTTATGGCCAATTATCTGCGCGAGGGATCTAGGCCGAGGGTGGGGGGTTTGCCCTCCGTGTGAGACTTGGCAAAAAAAACTCGACATATAAAAACACCATTGCACTTTAAATCACACTTCTTTTTGGAAAACCGTTGCAGATTACCTTAACAATTATGAAAACAAATTAAACTAGCACATAATCAATTGGAAAATCGGAGACGCTCCTGGCTAAATGGACACATAGTAATCATTTTATATACTAAAACCATAATGAATTATGCTATTTGAAATATATTTTGATGATATTTGTGCAACAATATATGAAAATTAATTTTTATTCAGTATGGAAAAAACTTGTATAAAATATAATCGTGTTTTACATTTAAAAGTGGAATAACACAGAAACAGATATACAATACCAAAATTATCACTCTAAATTATTGTAGATATTTACAGACAATTTTTTAAAATACTCAACATTTTCACTTTACATTAAAATAAGAATACTCAATAATATGAAAAATGGAAACAAAATGAATGAAATCTAATTCGAAATCATAGTCTACGTCATGTTATTTTTAAAACATATATAAAAACTCCATTGCACTCTAAATAATTGTTTCAGATTACCTTAACAATTATCAAAATAAATAAAACTAGCACATTAGCAATTGTTAAGTCAGGGACGCTCTTGGCTAAATGGATACATAGTATTCATTTTATAAACTAAAACCATAACGAATTATGTTCTTTGAAATTTATTCTGATGACATTTGTGCAACAATATACGAAAATTAATTTTTATTCAGAACGGAAAAAAGTTGTATAAAATATGATTGTGATGACTGGGGTAAGAAGGGTTTTTTGTTTAAAAGCCTTCTTATGATTACCATAGCCCGTTCGTGTAGATGTAGTGCTAAAAGTTCTCCTTATTGAATTTGCAAAATATACACCCGTCTAATGCAGGGTATCACTGAAATGTGCACATAAAAATCCAAGCTAAATAGTCAGCTTCAAAAAACACTTTCTAGCACATATTCATTCAAATTTCAATTAAGAAGTGTAGTGTCTAACAATGCCAAAAAGTGTTTCGTGTGTACGAAGTCACCAATGAATCAGAATTATTTTCTCAGAGTTACATATACTGTATAAATATTAAAACTAAAATAGCTTTAATAACGGAGCCCACAGGGGAAAGCCTACTCAGCCTAATGGGTAATCCGGCCCTGTTAGGCATGGTCCCTCTTTCACCATGACAGACCCTCCTTTCTCCTCTATAATTTTTATGGTTTTGTAGCAGTTATGCTAGTTTTATATTCCATAAATTAATAATTTACAAACATACGTGCTTCATAGAGTGCTTTTACAGAAGAGGAAGGCTATTTGCAAGTGTGGGGGTCGAATACGAGTAAAATGTATCACACACGCCCAATTCACACATTTTTCTATAAACCATTTTTTGAGATGGTGATGAGAAACATGATTTTGAGAGTTTTCTTTCATTGTGGGTTCGGGGCAACTACCCCATCCACCCTTACCTTAATCATGCTCGCTGTGACTCCCTCTTCCTTTGCCCTCCATGTATGGATGGATATGGATGAATGCACATATTTAAAAAACGGCTGCATATTTTTCTGCCAAGGAACAACGACTGAGCACATAGTCACTGTGTGCATACTTTAGTGTTGTTATAAAATAAAGTAAATTAGTCAGAGACTAATGGTTTTCTAAAGACGAATTCTCTTTCAGCAACACAATGTGATATGTATGCACATGATCAAGGCCTCTCTGAATTTTGGGCCTTGTCCAAGCTCGGCTTGGGCCCTCGTTTTTTTTTTTTTTTTTTTCTTCCTCCTTTCTTATTGGGGAGATGGTTAATCTAGGCCCAGGGGGGGTCATGACCACCGTGACCCCCCCCCTTCTGGAACCGCCACTGGCACCACATGCAGCCAATAGTAGCAAAATAATAAACCGTATACAAATCTTGCAATTATGAAGAGAAATTCGCCCAAAACAACGAGTCTTCTTAAAGATTTAAAATTTCATGGTTTTCAAATGTTCGTTTCTAAATTTTCGTATTTATGTGTAAACTAACAAAAATTTCTGAAAATTGTAGGGGGGCTGGGAGACAGCTATGTAGTGCTCAGCCCGCGTAGCCCCCCCTCCCACCTCATTACGCCCTTGGTGGGGGAAAGAGTTTTATATGTAAAGATAGAAGATAAGAGGAAGCAATTATAAAATATAATCCAGAAGTTGTGCTCCTCGAAGATTTTTATGAAATCATTTTTCATTTAGCTCTTAACTGTAGCTAAATAAGAAACGTTAAGCGTTCGATATTAGTAAATTTTTGATAAAGCGTATAAAGAAATGAATACTGTCTATATCCGAAACTGTATTAAACATCAATTTTTCATTTATCTCACAAGGTTCTTCATGATTTAAAATCTTCAAGCTTAAATTTGACTATTAATTTTCTGCCTTGAATTGTTTTTAAGTCACATTTAAACGGTTTATTTTCGAAACTTAATACTGGTGGAAAATGGAAATGTCACAATCGTTTGCAGTTTTGCACAATGGGAAAATCTCCCTTATGGTCAGACGTCTACAGAAGAGTCTGCATTTCACAATAGAACAAAAGTGAAAGCTTTTGCTGTACTGATAAAAAAAAATTACATGAGAACGACCCTCCTAAAAAAAGCGCAGTCTTCTCCCTACTAGAAAGCAATTCCATCATCAATTGTGTCACGGTGTGAAATCCGAATGGTTCTTGTGTGGGAAAACACCCGTTTTACTTTCCTTTTGCCTAGCTATCTGAGGGTCATTTGTTTGTGCTTGCGCTCTTGATAAAGAAGGTTGACATCCGTGCCTTATGGCATTACAGGCATCCAACGTAATTCCTGAATCCCTGTGAAAGAAAAAGCGGAGTGAGAGACAGAAAAAGCTAGCGATCCGATACATTCTCTATTTTTAGGATGTTTAACCGATTTCGAGAAAGAAATATGATTTGACACTAAATTGTCAGATTGAAATTTTTGAAGGGGCTCAGCCCCCTGAATAAAAATATTGGGGGGGGCTGAAGCCCCTTCAAGCCCCATGAAGTCGGCGCCTATGCCTTTCATCGTTTTGTCGACAGTGTTGAAAATGTGCCTGAAGAAGTTTTTAAAAGCTTAAGATAACTAGACTGTTTTCAAATAAGATTGCCGACAAAAAACAAAAACAAAAAACTATAACCGATTTTTTCTGTAAAATAGGTTCCAATGACGTTTAAAGTCAAATTTCTCGGATTTCATAAAGAATGGATTCAATAAAAATCTAAAATTTTAAGTAGCCTGTGACCGTTTTCAGGGTCCCATCTAAACAAAAATTCATCATAATCGATTCAGCGATTTAGGCGTAAAAACGTAAACAAACAAACTCACTTTCGCATTTATAATATTTGTTAGGGTAGATATTATTAAAGTATGTTGTAATCAAGTTAGACCAAATAAAAAAAAAATATTTGAGTGGTTTTTGATTGGAGGTTCAGGTTGGCATATGATGTGATAGATTGGTTAACATATAAATAACCAGGGTGCGAACTGAACATTTTCTCCAGGGGGGGGGCATTTGAAAGTAGACATTCTCCAGGGGGGACACTTGAAAAGAAGAAGGAGGAAAGGTGCAAATGCTCCCCTCACATGATATTACTTTACAAATGCAGTCGCCGACACGTGTGGGAACTGACTTATATTCAAACAAAAGTCATAGATTGTTTGTTCTATGGAATCACAGATACACAAGCTACATACAATGTACCTGTATTGCAGCCACCCTTGAGGGTTTTTAGCTTAGAAAAGAGACGAAATTTTAAGGCAGTCGCCTTAGAGTATAGTAACAAACGATAACATACCACCTTCATTTTGACTTCTTGACTTCCATCTGAATCCCAAAATCTTCACTCACCAGTTTAATATTTCTTCAGCAGGGGATAAATAGTATCCCTGGGCAGGGATCCATTAATATTTCTCTAGCCAGGGATATTACATTCTTCAGCCGGGGACGATCCCCGGCGGCACCCCCCCCCCGTCAATTCGCACCCTGTAAATAACCCGCCGGTCTGCCAAGGCGAGCAATTTTTCGCCAAGATAAATGC
Source organism: Cheiracanthium punctorium (assembly GCA_038373885.1). NCBI lineage: Eukaryota > Metazoa > Arthropoda > Arachnida > Araneae > Cheiracanthiidae > Cheiracanthium > Cheiracanthium punctorium. The sequence goes on along the minus strand of JAWZYV010012288.1, from coordinate 121,102 downwards.
CGGACACATACGCTTAAATCTATTGATTAAAAATAACACTCCTTTATTGATTAAATTTCTTATCGGCTGATTTAAATCCTTTTACGCTAAACATTTCCGAAAAATACTCCTTAAAGACAATAATTTGTAAACTCCTCCATTCGCCTCAATGCTCCCAATTCGCTAGATTCTATTTAGCTCAGTTTTCACTTTAATCTTGTCTATTTGAGAATTCTGTATCACCCCCACGAAAAGATGCCGGGTAAGATATCCCATTACTATCACGTGACCAACGCTCTTCAACGGAAAACGGTACATAGTCACAACGCGGGAATCGTGACTTGCGGCGGGCATCGAAGAACAAACATGCCGTTATCAAAATATGAATTAAAAGAGTTAAGAGGATAGTGAATGTACTTTACTTAATGCTAAGTCCTTTTGCTGTGGGTGATTACTTCTCGATGTATTCGCTGGTGATAATTTTATTTTATATCCGAATACCAAATGCATCTTTTTCATATTCAGAGTTGTGAAATAAATTCAACCTAAATGTAGAGAGGATGCTTTCGGTAAAAATTTTGTTTTAATGGACTTAGTTTCTCACGATTGGATTATAAAAATCTCGTCGCTGTTGTAAAACAAATGAAGTTATGATATCTTCAGTCAAGTGAGTAAGTACTATTTTACCTTTTTCATGTAAATAAATTTGGTTGCTGCTTTAATTAAATCTCACAGCTGGTTTAACCATGATTGCATTTCTGTATTCTGACTGTACTGTGAATTCGTTTTATAACTTCAGACTATAGTGAAATTATATTCTATTTATTAAAAAAATACTTCTTATAGTGTATTAAGATATATGTAATGTATTTGTCTTGATTTAAATTTTCTCGGGCTTATAATCATAGATTACAGCCCTGATAATAAAAAATGAAGAAAACGAATAATTCAATTTATTAATCAAAAACAGCAAATTTTCATAAAACACCCTTTTTCTAGCTTAAAATAATAATCTTAATTGAGAACAGATATATTAATTAAAAAAGGACCGATTTTCTAAAAACGCTCATTCTATAGCTTAAATAATAATCATAATTGAGTACAGTTACATTAATCAAAAACGGACAATTTTGTAAAAACACTCCTCTTTTTTTATTATTATTTAGGCTAAATGTAGCTGTTGTATAATGCTCAAAAATTGAGAATTTTTCGCTCCATTGATTTTTGTCGATGAATGGAGCAAATTTTACTCAATCGGGAGAGTGGGCGTTTGAAGTCAAAAATTGAGTAAAAATATACTCCGTTTGATTATTATTTTACTCAGTAGATTTAAGCGTGCATGAAATTATTGATGGTTCAGAATACGATTGGCAACAGTTTGGCAGCAAATTTGAGGAAAAAAGTAGTTTGGCGTTAATGACCGTTGGGATAATATGTAGGTATCCTTTTAACTAAAATTAATATCTTAAATTCATTAACCTAAATTGAGTTCTTAAAAAGTTATGCTAAGCTAAATTTAAATGTTAATGATCTATATATTATTTTGAAACATGTTTTTCTTTTGGCAACTAAATTGAGAGAACGGCTGGGTGTAAAAACTCGGTTGAGGTGTCTGAAGAAAAGTCCCGGCCCGTAGATGTGCCATCAAAAGAGAAAGTCAAACGGTTTAGGCGTGGCGGAAAGGTAAAAGTGCAAATTTTCGCCATAGAAATAACATCGTGGTTTATTAACCCCATTGTTGGCAGACGATTGATATGCGTAAGCTCCGTAAGGTTTGATTTATTTGGAAAAATATTTGTTAGAAATTGTATCCGTTTGTAAATGTTGTGTGGCAAATATAGCAACAGTATGTAGTCATAATAAATGTGTTGTTCTAAAAAACGATTGATATGCGCAAGCTCCGTAATCTTTCTATATATTAATTTGAAACCTGTTTTTCTTTCGGCAACTAAATTGAGAGAACGGCCGAGTGCAGAAATTTGGTTGAGGTGTCTAAAGCAGTGGCGGCCCGTGGTCAAAACTGTTAGTGCAGCCGGAAGCATATGAGCCGCCCCCCCCCTTTCCTCCGGACAGGATTGGAAAATCTTTGTTATTGAATTCGAAAGCTGGCTGATTAAGCCCTCACCGAGGAAAAAAAAAGAAATTACATAAAAAATGTAAGAGATCCTATTTGACATAAAATGGACATAAATTTCAACCAGCCGCTCTTATCCTCAAAATTGCATTAATCCGTGTCTGATTCGAAGTTTCCTTAGAATTTTCTTTTGTAACGATAACTTGAGAAGAAAAGAAAAAAAAAAAAAAAGAAAACTTACTTATTTTTTATAAGTCAAATCAATCCTCCTTTCTTTTAAACATGCGAATCGGTCAGTGATGTCCCCATAAAAAGGCGTTGTTTTAATTAAGATATCAATAATTTTAAAAGATCTTTAAAATTTCCCATGTTTAAAGAATTTTCTCGCTTGCCATGTCCTCTAAATGCCAGTTCTTGCTTACTTAAAAACAATACTGCTTTGATGGATAATTGTCCATTCATAAGCGTCTATTCAGGCTTACCTTCTTGATAAATTCAGCAATATAAAGTGGAGAGTTTTCCAAACATATATTCTCCTTATCCCCTCCCTCACTTCTCAGTCGAGTTCTCAAGTTCAGTCGCCTTTAAAAAATCTTACTTCGGCTGTATCAGCTGCAAACTCCCTATGCCGGAGAGGCTGCTTACGTAGTCGTTGTCATGGCAACGGTGCTGCCAATTTTCTTTTCAGCGCTCTGGGCTGAACCAAAGATTTTCCCAATTGAATTGCGGGAAGATTAAAGTGCTTTTTTTCTGAATGAGCGATCCGGCCACAATACTTTTTTTTTTGTTTGGTTTTTTTCGGAGATTTTTTTTAATTTACCGTAGGAATTCCACAACTCTAATCTGAATTTAGGAAAATTAGTAGAATAAATTATTTTAAAGTATGTACTGATAATTTCAAGTGCAGCCCGGCTGTACTTGCTGTATCCCACGAGCCGCCACTGGTCTAAAGAAAGGTCTTGGTCTGTAGATGTGCCATCAAAAGAGAAAATCAAAAAAGTCGAACGGCTTAGGCGTGGCGGAACGGCGAAGGTGCTAATTTTCGCCATAGAAATAACATTGTGGTTTATTAACCCCATTGTTGGCAGTTTTAAACGTCTTCTATATTTTGGCGCCTTATCGCTTATTTCTTTAACTTTTCAGTTGTCTATTTGATATTGGATATTTATCACCATTGCCAGAAAATGCAAATAAATCAAGAAGCGCCCTTTGGCGGATTAATTATTTGTCCCTCGAAGAATACAGCTTAAGTCACACCTTTTCTCGAATTCTGCTGATTTTTTACTACTTTCTTTGATAAATAAACCATTTTGCGATTCCATATTTTGCATTTATATTAATAAACTTACCAGGTATATTCTGATTAGAATAAGAGCAAGTATGATTTAAAAAAAAAGAAATGAAAACCGACTTCGAATTACTTCACCATAAAGAAAAATTATCGCATTCTCAATTAAAAGGCTTTGGCCAAATTCTCACGAAGTATAGTAGATATTGCCAAATTGAGTTCAGTCTTAGACACTTATTTTTTGACGGCAAACTTGGCGATAACTCGCCAAAACTGGTAATATTTCGCCATAGATAGAACATTGTGGTTTATTAAAACTCATTGTTGGCAGCTAAAAACGCCTTCTTTATTTTGACGCTTTATCGCTAATCTGTTAATCTGGAACGTGTTTTTACTGTATCCACTAATTTAGAGAACGGCTAGGTCTAAGATGATTTTTAAAGTGTCTAAAAAAGGCCTTAGCCTGTAGATGCGTGATCAAAAGAGAAAAATAGAAAAAGTCGAACAAATCAAACATGGCGGAACGGCGAATGTGCAATTTTTCGCCATGGAAATAACATTGTGGTTTATTAAATACATCTGGAAATCATAAAAGCTTTCTTTATTTTGGCGCTTATTTCCTTAATTTTTTTTATATATTAATTTGAAACATGTTTTTCCCGGTACCCACTAAATTGAAAGAACAGCTATGTGTAAAAATTTGGTTGAGAGGTCTAAAAAAAGGTCTTGGTCCGTAGATGTGTCATCTAAAGAGAAAAATTTTTAAAGTCGAAGGGATCAGGCGTAGCGGAACTTTAAATGTGCAATTTTTCGCCATAGAAATAACATTGTGGTTTATTAAATACATTTTGCTGTCATAAAAAGCCTTCTTTATTTTAGCGCTTTATCGCTTATTAGCACTAGGGTGCTATTTCATTCACGCCCAGACTTTGTCTACTCGATTCTGTCGATATGATTTGTAGACAGGTTTTGTAGAGATGAACTGTCACGGTGGAAATCTTTTTAAATGTGTTTGCCACATAACGCGGAAAGGGGGGGGGGAGAATAAGTCTGACAAGGTTTGCGATTTTTGATAATTGATCGCCAAGTTTGCGGCAAAAAAAAAAAAAAATAAAAAAAAAAACCGAACCATGCCTGGCGATGGTTGTAAAATAGCTTTAGTAGGCAAATTTAATATAGATATTAATTCCAAAGATGTGTTTTATGCAACGAGAAAGACAAATATAGCACACTCATGGATTATGATGCTCATTCCGAACAGTATTTAAAATGGTGAAGTATAGTTGGAATATGCTTGGCGAAGATCGTAAAACAGTTTTAGCAGCTATAGATTTCGATTCCAAAGAAGTGTTTTGTGGAACAAGGAAGAAAAATACGGCATGGCCATGAATAATGATACACTTTTCAATTTTATGAAACAAGGAAGAAAAATAAATGGCGCATGGATTATGATACGCTTTTAATATACAGCACTTTAGTGAGTATTTAAAATATGAAAGTGTTTCAGATTTTTTTCAAACTTTTCTCCATACAAATACATTGTGGTTTGTTAACGACATTGACGGCAGTTATAAAGTCCTTCTTTAGTTAGCGAATTATATTTTATTTCTTTAATTTTTCAGTTTTCTGTCTGATACTGGATCTTTACCATCGAGGGTAGCTTGAGAAAAGGCAAATAAAGCAGGGAGCGCGCGATCGCCATTTGGCGGATTAGATTTTTTTGTCTCTTGCAGAATTCCGAAAATTTTCACTATTTTCGCTTCATACTTTTGGCGTTTACCTTTCTGCGGCCGTATTTTCTCATGGAATGTTGTATGTCACTCTTTCAATGGTTAGATCAAAGAATGCTGTGGCAGTCAAGATCATTTAAGAGAATTCACCTGGACGTTTCGTGGTCGATGACTTTACCCAAAATATCGTCTTCAACGAAATGCTCAATTAGAATTTGCAACTGTATTTTCTCATTCGTCATTTAATATCTACTCTTCTTTTTTTTACTTAATAAAGATAGTTAAAAACAAATGTTAAAGATTTCAATCATTTCATCGTCATTGTACAGTTGCTAAGAACTGGCGTGAAACCTTTTGTTTACTTTCTGTCACAAGTCATGTTCCGCCCGTGTCGCTCTTTGATTTTTCCTGTTAGTTTTGTTCAAGACCTTGGTGACATTCTTGATCGTTCCCATTTATTTCTGAATATTACAGTCAATAAAGTGACTGTCGAATTCGACGGGTTCCAGTTCCAGCTAGTTTATTTTAATTAGATCAGTCTTAATGCAAACTTTAATGTAAATTTTAGTTTATAATCAAATTTAATTCCTGGTATTAACATTTTAAGTATCGATTTAGTTGCAGAGTTATTTTTAAACTTTGGAATTAACTTAATCAATAACTGGAAAATTCATGCATTTTGGTGAACTCAACGAAGTTCACGATGGGGAGGTGTTGTTCAAAATAACAAATGTGGATGGCGCGATTCCTTTGTGTGGGATAATTACTGATATTAATTTCGCTTCGCTTTCAAGAAATATTTGACGGGTTAGTTGACTGGACTGTGTTCGATTTTCTGATTTTGATCAGATGGATTTTTGTTAAATTGTGTTACGGTTAATAAACCAATTTATGTTTTAAGTAACCTGTGCTTCTTTTCGTGGAACTTTTGATTTTGATACAAGTTCGGCTACTACTGAACAAGCTTAAAAGTGATTTTGAAACAACTGGCAAATTGTGCTTTATTAAATTCTAACCGCCAAGGCGGCCAGCTTGGCCGCCTCATACCTTACTGTTCTTTATACTCAGTGCAGTGTTGGCCAAATTATTGGACTCATTTCAACAAAAATCATGTTTCTTTCTTTTAATAGAATTTATTTAGGTTAGGGTTGCTACAAATTTTGGGGGTGTCATGATAAAAGCTGATGGTGGCAATGCCAAGTACTAACATCAAAATGTATGAAAAGACATAATTGGTGACATTTCCATTCATAAAATTATTATAAGAATACTCTTGGAGGAATGAATAATAATATTTGGTACTTTTCCGTTAGCCGGGGGCAAGCGAAAAATCGCCAAATAATGTAGAATTCTGCCAAACTTCTTACAATCATACAACCAACTGTACTGGATATGAATCATAATACAGTTGTAAATTGGAACAACTACTTAAGAGAAGTTTGTGTAGAAGTATTAATGGAATGTAAGAAAAACAAAAAACAAAACGGTGGTCCTGAAAAAATAGTTGAGATAGACGAGAGCTTATTTACAAAACGAAAGAACAATGCCAGACGACAAATGCTGAGATTATGTGGAGACGAGGAATAAACAATCCATTTCAGCAAATTCTCATTGACATCACCATATTCTGGAAAATCAATAATTATAAGCATTCTTTTCGGTAAAACTGTTTTGTTTACAATTCATTAATATTTGTTTATAGTTGAACTTGTTTTGCTTACTATTAATTAATATCCGTTTATAGTTGAACTTTTCAATTTTTATTCCATTGACTGTTTTGTCATTCGCTTTGCTTGGTGACTTGGCTCGCGTTTGGTTCACAATTGGTGACATTTGCACCCGGCTAACGGAAAAGTACCTAATATTCTCTTCTCCCAGAAAAATACTGTATTGGGTGTCTAAAATGTCAAAAACAGTTGAAAAGTAATTTTTACTACCAACTTGGTCTTTTAGTACTTTACAATTTTCTTAATGCTTAACAAATCAGCAGATGTGTATTAGGGCAACTTGATGCCACCAGCTAGGCATACGCATAATATAGGTTACTGCTGAATGAGCAAGGAAAGAGTGAATTGGGGGAACAGAGGAAAAAATGGAAAGAAGAGCTTCTTGAAAGCCCCAACCTAGTGGCAGGATGAGGAGAGCTGCAACAGTTCAGAAAGGTTGCATTCAAAATGCGAAATTAATCGAAATCCTCACACTCCTTATTTTTTAAATTTTAGTAGCATGCACGGGAAAATGGCAGGTAAGTAAAAAACGGGAAGATTTAATCTTCCTGCAGGAAGACAAAGAAAAGTTCAAAATCAGGAAGTCTTCCTGGAAAACAGGAAGAGTTGGCATGGAACATACCTACTGTCTTACAGGGAGGTCTACTGTAATTACATTTTATTTACTAGAAATAGGGAGAATTTTCCAAAGAAAAATTTAAGATTTTTGTACTTAAGTCTGCTAAAGGGGGCACGACCATCCCAAACCCTTGGCTCCACCACTGCAAATCTTGCCCCTTGCAATTCAATTTCCTTTTATTTGTTGTTACAGCTTTTACATAACTTTTAAAAAAGAGCAACTTAACGTATTATTTGGTTTGTTTTATAATTGAAAATCATTAAAATAACGTCTAAAAAATATAAATAAACATTTAGTATTTTCTCATAATCTCGAACTGAAGTTATCAAAAATAAAATGATTTTCAATTAATGAGACATCTAATGAAATATTAATTTTTATACTGTATAAATAATTAAATTTATTCAGCAGTTTTTTCCCCCCTGCTGTTTATTATATATTTTGCCTCCCAGATTTTTTTGAAAAATCCACTATGTTGTTAAATTTTTCATAGCTGAATTTCCCAACATATGGTTCTGCCTTATTAAATAGTTACCTTATTTTGTCATTAATATTATGTCATAATAATTGAATGGTTCTATTATGGAAGGAAAATAAATTGATTAAAATATGAAAGTGCATACTTTTATCCAATGTCCACTATTTACTTTTTCATGTAAAATTTATGTCAATTAAGATTAAAATTAATAATATGGCTTTAATAAGACAACTAATAATTTAGGAGATAATCACTGTAATATTTATTTTGCACCAACCTTGGCAGAGTTCATAATAATTCTCATATTTTATATCTTTGCCTAAAAATGCCAGACATTGCATATTATATACAATGCCAGCTTTTCATACAGAAGAACCCGTGTGAACATCATTCAGAGAAAATTTCCAAAGTTTGCAGAAGGCTTTGATAGTAAATCATGTTTATTACATGATCGGTCAATATCAATATAAACTTTAATTTAAAAGTAGTAGTAATGGATAAAAATATGTTGCAATATTTTAATCTTATGCTACTTTAAAATAGTGGAGTTTGTTATTGGCAGCAATACAAAACTCGGGAGGCACAAAGTGTTTTTTGCAGAAAATTTGCAAGAAATTATTTGAGTTTACAAACAGTTTTACATTTTATCTAATTTTGTTCATACATTGCTAGTCATATACACATTTTCATGTTCAAGGTAAACCCCTTCAACTAAAAATAAATAAACAATATATTTAAGTCATTGTAAAATATTTTATTACTACATTCTTAATCTATTCTTGTTTGTTCATACAACATTTTATTACATATAAAATCCCACTTTCATCATTACACTGAAATCTTGCAACAACAACAAAAATAAGCAACTGCTATATAAATGCTTATAGTGAATTAAATCAGGCTGTACAGTTCTAACTTAGCCACTAGAATGTGATGCCTATAAAACTATACATGTATGCTTTACAAAACCATGCCAGCATTACGTATATATACATATTAAACAAGAGTGCATTTATATAAAAATACAAGGTTGCAATTAAAGTACCAGGTAGAAAGCACACAGAAGCCACTTTGATATTTACAGAAGCTAAGCATGAGTTTTGATTGAAAGACAAATATTATCTATTGAAAATTTTAAGAATTCAAACAAATCATAGAATATAAATATGGGGTACTAAATGTTTTCCAACAACACCGTGTAAAAAACAAAAAAATGAAGATTTCCAGTATAATAGATAGTACAAAAATCAATTTTTAAAAAATGTTATTCTTGTAATAACTATGGTAAGTAATTCTGAACTTAATCTAGTAGAACTAATGTGTGCATATATCCACATACTGATTTAAAATTTTAAGAATTTGGTTTCGACATTATAAAATTAGGGACTATAAGAAGCATAACAATAAATTCTTATTCAGCAGCATTGCAGCATATGCTGTGCATGAAGTTCGCATTTCCCCCCCCCCCCCCCCATGTGCCTCACATTAAACACAGAAATAGGAATCATACTATGGGTACCTTAACTGTAAGTGAAATTAAAATAATGTGTATTACAGGGCGAGGGCACTAATGTAATCAAAGATTTAGTACATCTATACATTAAGTTTTCAGAGAAAAAACACAGAAGGAAAACCATAAATGTGATTAAGATTCCATCCCTCTTCCAGAAACTTAAAACCCTCAGGTATGTAAATGAGCTCTGATGGGATAATTTTAATTGCCTGTAAGCATACATTTACTAAAGAGTAAATGACCTTTGGTAAATGTATGCTTACAGATATACAAAGCCTTTGGTAAATGTATGCTTAAGGACAAAATTTAATAAATTTCATAATTTTTTTTGAGTAAATTTTCATAATATTTGAAATCAGTGTTTTCTTATATAATACAGCCATAACTATTTTTTATGCAATCAAGTCTTTACGATAATATAAATTTACTATGGTTTAAGCAGGAATAATTGAGAAATCAGTCAATCCTGTTCATTGTACTTATTCTATTATCTGTTTACTTATTCTATTATCTGTTTTATTACTTATTTATCTGTTCTATGTACTTATGGTTTTAACAGATAATTATCTTTAATCTGTAATATAAAAAAATCACTTAAACATCAAAATTACAGTGACAAGACTTTGTAATTTCAGTAAATAAAATTGCTTGCTTATACAGTGGTACCTTGAAAAATGGAGAGCATGACTAATACGTTTTTACACCCAGAACACTTATCAAATTTTGTGCTCTGTATATAGTTCCTATATATTTTGTATCCCTATGCATTTATGGCCTCTGACTGCATGTAGTGCCAGGGCATAGACCCCAAGTGTCCGTGCAACAATCAGGGCCTGTAGATATGAGTTCAATTCATTTCTTGACAGAGCTTGTTAGCTAAAATACTCATTTTTCAAATCAATTTCTTAGCTGAAAAACTGAAACGTGATTTATCTTCATGAAGCCCAAATACAGCCCTCCAATTTTTATATAATAATGCATTTATTATATTCTTCTTCTCCTCTCATGTTCGTATTTTTATTAAAAATACTCACTGTGAATTTAAAATAATAAATCAATTGTAGTTTAACCAAGACATCTCTTTTTTGTACTGTGAGTAACAAAAACCTACTAGTCTTAGCCACATACATAATTTGATTTCTTTGTGCTATTTTATATGTCAAGATCCGTGAAGCATATAGGCTTAAAGATATTTATCAATAAGTTCATCTTAGGAATTCAAAATTTCCATGCATGTTATTTGAATTAAAATAAATCCTTTGGAAGTATAATTTAAGAATGCTTTATACAAAACTATCAAATGTTCATCTTAGATAAAAGTAACAATGTGAACAGACAATTATACTTACTGGTACTAGAAACTTTAGCATGTTTCTCAGACAATAATTAGAAAAGCTAATACGTAAAAAATCACAGTGACCTCTCACGAGAAATAGGAAAATAATGATATGTGTCTTATTTATTTTTTAATTTAAAAAGTTAAACTAAATTGTATATTTAAAAAAATAATATCAGTTCTTTTAACCCTTTAAGCATGCTTAATGCACCCACCTCATCATCGGAATGTTACGCTATACCCAGGTTTGACGTGTCCTACTCGTCATCTTATTTTAAGTCAGCATTTCAAAGTGTTTGACGAAAATATCTTGTCATATCCTTATAAGAAAATACTTTATGTTTTCAAGAATTGTCACTATATGGCAATAGTAGTTCCATAAAGAGAAATGTAATTTCTTGGGTAAACTTTGTTTGATTTTTGCATTCTGGTGAAAATGGCGAGTTGTAGCAGTGTTTCTAGGCACTTTTGTGTGAAAAGACTTACTATTGAATGATTCCAGTGATTCAGAAGATGACATTTTGGATCATTCTGACTTTGAAAGTGGATCTGATTCCGATACAAGTATTGATAGTTATGAGTCAAATGAGGAAAAAGTAATTTGGAGCGAGAATGGTGTATATATTTATGTCTTTACTTAGGTATTTAGATTTTATTTATTGTAACATGCGACAGAATATATCTCAAATGCAGCGAGCCTGCTTACTCTTTCCTACTATTGCGAGAAACACTCCCACTGCAGTGCATGCATGGAGCAAACACTACACGCTTAAAGGGTTAACTGAAAAAAATATTATTATACATTTCTTTTTGCGTTTTTAATTTTTTGTCACTCATAATTTAGAGAGTTAGAAAATAAGACTCTCAGTTATACGCAATTTTAAATCGGTCCCTTATAACAAATATAAGTGGGACATCACAGTATAGTCTACGGAATTCTGGTCAAGAACAAAATGCAGTAGCTAACTAAATAATACATACATCAAGTATGTAGAGACCCATAGGTGGTAACGTTCACTTGCATTCCTACTCTTATCATTACTGAATTTGTTGATAGTATATTTAAGCAATGTTTAAGGTAAGTACAATAGGATGAAGTGGTATAAAATTTTATGCACACATTATACCAGAGTTCCTCAAATATTTTTTACCATGGTACATGGTTTGTCCGAGTAAAAAAAAATTGGGACATCCTTATTGAGCAAAAAAAAAAAAAAAAAATCAGTGCAAATTTCATCCTGATTAGTCTTTAATGCTGTGAGTAAAATTGCTTGAATTAATTTTTCATTATTTTCTTGATGCTAATGGGAAGTTTAATTAATTTTACCCTCAAATCACTTGATCCAGAAATTTTACAAGTTTCAGAATTTTATGTACCTGTACATTGAAAATGCAGACTCACAGATTGTTGAGGTGCGAATGTATTCAAACAGCATTGTTTTCTGAGTACAACTATGCTCAGAATTAGGCTTTCTCCAGAACATTTTTTTTTCGAACTGAAATCTTTTGCTGCCTTCAAGGAGATTTTGCACTAAGAGATAAGTAAATTTTTAACTGATGTTTCTTGATTATAGTTATGGCACACACTTTAAGAACTGTGCATCTATGCTGTGTGGGACGCTTAAAAATAAGTTTAGATTTCATAAGAAAAGCTTACCAATACTTTGTGACAGGGGTTCCCAAACTTAACCAAGTCAAGGCACCATTAAGCTAATTAGAATTTTCTCACGGCACACTTGTCATACAATATCTGTGGTATTTATTTTATAATTATATTTATTTTATATTTTTGTACAATTGTGAAGAACAAATTAAAGTAGTAAGAACATAAACATGATTAATAGCATTGTAATTTAAAATTCAAGCAAGTATTTCAATGAAATCATGGTTGCTTTGCACAACCCTTGCCCTTTCATGCAGTACTCTGGGGTGTCCCAGCAAACACTTTGGGAACCCCTACTACAGGATAAGGACTCAAATATTTAAGCAGTAATGTATAGACGCTGGAGATTAAGTCACCTATTAAACTGAACACATACACACACACAGACAAAGGAAAAAAAAAAAAAAAAAAAAAACTTTACAAGATTCTTTGAGTAAAGAAACCTCATATTATGCTTGAGGGTGAAAATAAAGGTTAATAATAATAATAAAACTTTTAAGCAAATCAATATAACTGTAAAGCAAAATTATTTAACAGGATGCTATCTGTAATTTTTTTTTACATCTATTTAGAACTCAAAAATGTGAATATTACTGATCCAGTCCTATCTTTATAGATTTATCCATTTAAATAATAATTTAATTTTATAAGTAAATCTTGTTATCGATGGTCAATTACTGAAGTTATCAACAGTAAGAACAAAAAGAAAAAAAAAAAAAAGAAAAAAAAAAAGCATGAAACTCAGTTGAGAACAGCAACAAATCTCTCTTACTAGCAGATCATATTCTGAAGGGGTCAGTGCTTCCCAAGCTAACTAGAGCTTCAGTCCCAAATGTGTTATTTAGTAGTGCACTAGGGAAGCAACTTCAATCATTGAGTTTGGACAGTATTTGCCAAACATTAAAACAGCAAAATTACACTAATATATCACAGGGTTGACACTCAATTTCTGAAAAAAAAATTCCCCGATTTATTTTTTATGTTTATGACATCAACTTTGCATATGTTCTTTAATATTTTTAGTTTCTCAAAGTAAGGTTAAACGCTGTTTGTTTACAAACACTGATTTTCCAGGTTTTCGGCCAAAATTTGCAATTTCCCCCTGACCAGTGGCAACCCTGTATCAATAATTCAAATAATCCACTTTCAAATAGTTAAAAAAGTTTGGTATTTTATGGCTAGACCTTTTTTTAGACTTAGAAGTTTTTAACTAGTAAATTTGTTATTGAGATAATTAACAACTGTATTTTATTTTAAAATCTGGGAATACACCATACACCTTGAAAGCACGATCACACAACAATTAAGATATTGAAAAACAAACACACACACACACACTATTTTAAGATTACCGTTATTGTCTACAAGAACTTTCTGTGCATTTATGCATGCTTACATCAGTCTGATTTTATTTTATTTAAGAAAACAAACAACAACAACAAAAGTAAAGGGGTTGGGGTGGGTGGATTACTTACAGCTATGCCTTTTTTTCCTTTAAAATGAAACTGAAGGATTGAAATTGGATATAGTTAAACAAAGGACACTGCCTATAAAATAGATCATGCACTCATCTAAATGTACACCACTTTCCAGAGAATAGTCTTGTTTATGGTATTTTGCCTTTGGGAAAAAAAAAAAAAAAAAAAAAAAAAAAAAAAACATATGCAAGGCTTACGAACAACAAACTTCTAGGGTGAAAAGCTTTTCAAGCAATATTTTTATTACAAACACTTTGAACTAAAAAGTTATTTCATTTCGAACTTAAAAAAATTTACTTTGTGAAAATATTTTGCCACAGAAAAGATATCTCTTCATAATTATTTGAATCTCTTGTTTTAAAGCTCATTTTCACCACAATTATATACCAAAGATTGTGTACGATGACTCACACAAAAAATGTACATTCTGCAATTTTTAATCTACTTTTTTTAAAAAAAAAGAACAAAAGTCACATGAGCTGTATCAATTTTTAAGGTCTGCTTGAAATGATATATGTACAGTACCTTCTACTTAATAAAATCAAAAATTGGAACCTGTAAAAATATAAATTCTAGAAAATACACACAGCAACCCATTATCTTGCTTTGCTAAAACCTTCAAACTTGGAGTATCACAACAAACACACACCTTCCCATCATTTTCCCTAGTAACTTGTTTAGTGATCCTACCACCAAAAGGAAAAGAGTTATTCTAAGCTATATTGCTCATTTGCTAATTATTCCTATACATCTCTATAAGGTAGCTGACTGGATAAACATTTTGATGCTTAAGGAAGGGGAAAAAAAAAAACAAAAAAAAAAAAAAAAAAAAACCAGTCTGAGCACTATTACGATACAAATGCAATTCAGTAGACTGCCCAGTGAACACGAGGGATGATTTTTGTCTCTCTGAAATTTGTGAGGGACTCTAGATCCATTTGAAAGCACAGCTGAACAACATATCTAAGTGGAAGAACTTAACTAAACATGTACTCCCTTGTTAGAAACATTTAAGATTACACTGCTTTGTTCAAACACTGCAACACTGATAATTTTTCGGAAAGCCCATTATGTAATATTTAAGTACTAAATGCATTTTATAGTATGTGTTAGAGTTTATATTATAAATTTTGAATGAATTATTAGCTAATAAATCATCTTATGTTATAATTTTTCTCAAGTTTGGGAGATAGTAAAAAGTGATACACCATTTTGGGCTAGAATAATTTTCGCTGTATGTAAAAATCAGCTACTTATTAAAATCAATTTACCTTGTAACGAATATAATTTTATTAAGTGGCAGGTACCGAATATATATTTCATGAATTACATCAAATTTTGTAAATTTCCCGCAATTTCGTCTAGATTTCCTTCCTGTAGATCCCCCCCCCTCCATAATTTAATTCTTGTTAATAAGATTTTGATTGATCCACCACTCCCTAAACAACAATACTTTACAAAATTAATGACTAAAAAAATTCAACAAGCAAGCATATAAAAGAGTTCATCTCTTTGAATTTAAAGGGGAATTTCCTTTCTTTAGAATTCAGATTTAAAAAATTCACTCCTTTCTATTCTCATCTAATTTTTTTTATCACATTAGTCTAAATGTCCTTAAATTACAGGCTCAAGAACAGGAAAGATATTTAAACACCTTAAATCTTTTCTAAAACTCTCTTTTGGAAGGAGAAAATATGTTTGATAATTGGTTAAGGCAAAGCTACACAAGGGCTATCTGGATAGCTGGGATGCTTTGGGAAGAGGGAAAAAAAAAAAAAATGTGGATGCTACTAAGAAGCTTTTTCCAGAACATAATTTAAATTAAACAATTGAATTCAAAAGATAGTTCTCAAAAAAGTTTATAAAGTTAACTATGTAATGAGAGGCACCCATCAATTTAAGATACATATATTAAGGTCCAATATCTCACTTCTGCATATTACTCACTTACTATTATCCATTTAAAAGAGAAAAATTATAAGAATGCCCAACAAAATAATGTCACCAAAAATTAATTCAACAGCATAATTAAATGTATTCAAATAAATTTGAGTCATAATATGTACTAATGTAGAAAATACACATACTTAAGCAAAAATAGTAAGAATAATTTTAATTTTTTGCTGCAATTAAGAAGTAATCAGACAGTACAAAGAGTTAAGATATATAAAATTGTTTACACATACTCTCAGTTAATACATGAAAAGTACACCCTCCTTTGGCAGCTGTTAACTGCATGAAAATATTATCACCTTTTAAACAATCAAAAAGTACTTTTTAATTTAAACAAAAAGGCATATAATTTTAAGTATGACTAATGAATTTATGCTTCTCAGTAACAGTGAATAAAAAAATTCAATCAAGATTAAATAAGTTCATTCAAATATACTTTTATTAAACAACATACAACATACATTGAAATTTCAATAGTATAAACTTCACCGGGAATGGAAAAAAATTAATAAAGTAGATACACAATTGAAACACTGATGGCTAGTTATTTTTGCTGTTGAAATCAATAATACAAGTATAAAATAACTCAAAATTTTGAACTACTACATAATAACAGGGTGCCTAAGAATGTAAGCTAACAAAAACAAGAGTTTAGTTTAAAAAAAAAAAAAAAAAAAAAAAAGTATTAAAACAATAGAACAAAGAAAACTAAAGGATGGTACTAATTTATTTTATGAGTACCACGAACATGAGTATACTCCATGAAATTTATTTTCTCAACTCCATACACAACTAAATATACATATCTTTAAGATATATTTTAATATCTCAATTGGATTTTACTTTCACGGTAATAAAAGAAAAGTGTTGAACTGGGAGGGAGAACCTATTTCCACTTTTATTTAAGAGTAATATTTTTCAGCAAAGATTAGAATTAATTAGAAATAATTAGAGGTGGATGGTTGGATTTAAATTTGGTTTGCAAAAAGGGTTAAGTAAAGTGTGTTGACCTTTTAAGTATAAAAACTCAGTTTTACATAGCTTTAATACTACATGACTTTTTCTTTTATGTTGAAAATATTCAATTTATTAGTTCAATGCAAAGACTCACTGACGTTTGTACTATTTAGGATTGAGATTCTAATATGAAATCTAATGCTATGCATATCAAATTAAATACCAAATTAACTAAAAAGAACCACAAAGCTTATGTGAAAGAATTTATAACATTTGATGTACAAATCAGCAAAAGCTTGAATCCCCTTATAATTCTATTATTAAAAGAAACACATGACTAGAGTAAATGATACAGGTAATTTTATAAGCACATTTAATGCATAAAGAGGAGAAAATAAAATTTTAAAGATTATTACACATCAAAAGTTATTTACACTTGTACTGTGAAAACTTGTTCTATAAATTGAAGAAAATTTAAATATATTATTACAGAAAGAAAACCTACATATTATAATGCTGCATAAGTGACACTTCTTTTGGAAAAAAAAAAATATATATATATATAATAAACATCTCTTTACACAAAATATACATCCGCGATACACAATCAATTTGTAAGGGGCAAATAAAAAGTTTTCTTTTTACAATTTTTACACATATACAACATTTTATGAAACAAATAGAAGTCATTAGATAATACTAAATATAAAAATGTTCTAGAGAATCTTTAAAATTTAGGTAATAACAGCTAAAGCAGCATAAGAATATTTACAAATATTACACTAATACTTTCATACAATCATCATTACATTAGTGGTGAATGAGAATATATTTAAGAGTTGTACATGTAAGATGTTATCTTTTACACACATTTATGTATATATATTAAAATTATGAAGAAATAAATGTACTTAAATAAAAAAAGACAACAACAATTTCCCTTCTCTTATAAGTGACTAATACATTTTAAAACAGGAGTTTCACCCATTCAAGATCAGTCACAAGAGTGAAATGCTTATTCAAGGTCATACTTTACAAAATTCTGACTAGTATGAACCTAGGCACTTCATTACATTGTATTAATGTCACTAAAATAGAAAACTACCATTTATAAGCAAATTGCATCAAATAACATGATTACAGCAGTTCACCTACTTCTTGGGTAGGAAACTTTTATGAACATTTTTATAGATGGAAAGAGAGCCATAACAATTAATAATTAAAAATAAACCAACCTTAAAATGCATTTATCCATTTAAAAACCCTTCCTACATCCTTGGAATCTAAGTGCAAATTTATATGCACAAATGGTCAAATCTTAAGTTGCTTAAACATGGTATCACCCCCATATTTTATAAATACAGGGATCTAAAATAATTTAAAATCTTTTCTGAACTACTCTATGAATTCATTACACTATTAAGTTGACTGAAAATTAATTTTTTAACAGAAAAAAAAATTGAAGAGAAATTTCAATGTTATTTAATGTAAAACATGTTTTGTAATATTAACTTGAACAAAAGCCATGCTCAGATTATTTATACAGTACTGTGAACACATAAGCAAATAATTAAGTACTTCTGCATTTGTAGACTCAAGAAATATTTGCATATTAATAAATATAAGTACTTCTCTCATATTTTCTCCTTAGGAAAAAAAAAAGTTCACTCGGCATAAAATGCACAAACATACAGTTGAACTCAAAACTTTGATAGGAAAAATAGATGCAGTCTTTTTCCGTTAATTAAACTACAATATTTGTACTAACTTTTAATAATAAGTATAATTTTGAAAAGTTTCAAGAAAGTAAAAAAACCTTTTCCCTGGGACTTAAAAACAAGCTATTAGCACTGAATTTAATTGTATCTTTTAGTCTCTGTACTTTCAAATTACATATTTACATACATATGACACATTCTGAACATTTACTCAAATATATTTTTATGATTATTTTTATTTTTAAATGTGGGTACAGGAATACATTCCTGCACTTCTTTTATAGATGTTATTGCAATTCTTACTTGTATGTTGGATGAACCACAAGACATGTGTTTTAGGAATTAAATGTATATATATAATTCTTTAAAATAGAATTTCTCCTTTCAAAGTTTTAATGATAAAATAAGACTAATTAAAATGAATTTTACAGTTGTGCATATGTATATATATTGTAATATTTTAAACATTTCAGTGATAAGACATCTTTTACAAAGTTAAATAATGTATGGTTACACTGATCACCGACTCTGTCCTGATTCTTGTTCAACCACTCCAAAACAAAAGTTTTAGCACTATTAATTCAAAAAGATTAAAATAGTTGATGGTCTAAAAACACATAGAATAATTCAAGTTATTATACTAAGAAATTATAAAGAAAGTCATAAAATATATTGTTTTACAATTTATACTAATTAAGGACTAAAATCTAGGCACCTCACTAATATTAAATTCATGTTCACAAGTAAATTTTATGAGTTCAATGTTATATACAGATAAATAACTACACAGTTTAGATAAAGTCCCATAAAGTCTTTTCATCAAATAAAAATGTCAAAAACAGTTTCCCTCCAATAAAAACAATTATAAACAAAATTTTTTGAGAAAAATACCACTGATTATTTTTAAGATTTCACAAGCAGGAGAATACTCCATTATCATAGTCCTAAACATAAGAAAAGACTGTGCAACGTGCTTGGGCTCAGACCTCATTCTAAGTAGGAAAAAGGGCAGAGTGCAAAGGTTTTAAAAAATGGCATTGTGTTTCTTAAAAAGGGCAGTACATATCCTGATTAAAAGCACTTCTAATTCGCACCCCCCCCTAAAAATAGAGTAAACCAATGCTTTATTGATTAATAATTAATTAGTAATCTTTATTAATACATTTATTACTAGACTTTATTAAAAATTTGATAAAGCTAAGTAATTTAAAAGAATTACATTTTAAGTAACTTCATTAATTAACTTATTAAAACAATTATAAATAGTTAAGTTAATAAGAAATATTCTTATTAACTTAAGATTTTTTCTTTCTTTTTATAACAAAAAAATTCACCCAAACATACTTTAACAGACAATAAAATGCTTAATTAAGTAAACATTTTGCATAAGAAGCACATTTTAATAAACTATTTATTTGATCACCTTGTTAAGAATCAATAATAAAAGTTTAACTAAATTAAGAAACACTTAATAAAGTTGTTCTAAACCTAAATTTTCTTTTTTATTATTATTTTTTCAGTTTTCAAGTTATTGCACCTATAAAAATAATTCATTCAATTTTTCATCATTCACTTGTCTTTGTGAGAATTAATCCAATAGTACAAACAATTAAAATATAGTTAATGCATGAAATTTTTAATAACACTTCTGTTCAAACTAACCATATAATGGTATAAATATCTATTCCAGTTACTCAATGCATATTCCACTACAAATTCCAGTAATTTATTAAATTTTTTAAAAATGGGCAACAATAGCTATTTTTTTTTTTTAAAGGATTATTTGCAGCCATTATAAGTGTTCCTCTGTTGATTTTAACAATCAGCTGGTCACCTATATAAGTGGCAGTATTGAAACAGCCTGAAAGGAGATAAGAACCCCAACCCCATCTTTCTCCCCTTTTCCCTCCCAGTCATAAAATTATATATCTATGCTCTCAGTCTAGCTCAGAAAGAAAACCACAAAGAAAGAAAGGGAAAAAAAAAAAAAAAAAAAAAAAAAAAAAAAAAAGTTCTGACAATAAATTTCAAACTTTTGTTCAAATTAAGATGTCTTTTTAAAATTTGGACTCTTAATCAATTTTTGCATTTAAAGTGATTCCTAAAATTTCAAACAAATCTGTCCACTAATAAAAATTTTTTAGATGAATGAATTTTTACACAGTTGATTTCCATCCCTCCTTCTCACCACAGAGACAGAAGTTCTTCGGTAACTATCCATTAAAAAACTTGGAATTACTGGAAAACTATCTGCAAGACCTTTGAATGTATCTGCACCCGGCGTGCGTCTACATTATCTGACTATGGGGAAGGCATTGATGGGTATTATAGGCCTTGGCCTTCAATGGCATGTCATACTAGGACTAGAGTCTAGTTTTTAGATCATGATCATATAAAATACAGTGGAACCCCGATCTATCATTCTCACATTCATCGTTTTCCCGTATTGATCATTTTATTTCTATGGTCCCTGCACAAACTGTATTCAAATAACGTTAACAAAACCCGCATGTAGTGTGCGCCAAAAATTCGCTTTCCCGCATTCATCGTTGTAAAATGTTTCTTCTGACCAAAATGAAATTGAAGATCAAGTGGATCAATATGGCTTACAAATCTAATTACTTCCTGGTATGATATCTTGGGTTGATGATGGTATAGGTGATGAGTTCTTACATCTAGCAGGGATGAGTATGGTGTGAAATGTGCAGTTATATTTCTATTGATTTAGAAGTAGCAACGTGTGGTATCCTAAGAATGGAAAAAATGTGATGCAAAAAATGAAAATAATCGCGAAGAAGCTGAGAATAATATTCATGTCGATGAGACTGAGCCAACGCCAGTGACTAGTTTATCCTACGCAATAACAGTATTTGAAATTGTACGACTTTTATATACACAAACATGAATACACATAAAAAGAAAGGTAAATCTTGAAAATTTTGTTTAATTAAAAGATTAATGAAAAACCCAGTATAAAATTACTGATTTTTTTTAAAAATAAGTATCACTTAATTTTTCACACAACTTCAATTTGTTTCTTTTACAGTTTGGTAACAAATTTAGCATTTTTGGTGTACTGTATACAACATTGTGTGTATTCATAAGTACTGTTTTCTTCGTATTTTGACTTAGACCCGCATTTGTCGTTTTCCCGCATGCATTTTTTTTTACTACGCACCCCTTGAAAAATGATAGATCGACGTTCTACTGTATTCAAAGATTTATAACATTTGTTTTTGTACATTAAGGCTGTATTTAAAACCATGCTGTCTTTCGAATATGCCTATATTAGCTACTCCTTCCTGGAAAACATTTTAGCCAGAAAAGTTTTGCTACAAGACAAATTCTCTTGGTAAAACTGAATACTTAAATTTAGTTTTACGACACAAAGACATTACAAATAATAGCAACTGAAGATAAAACAAGAGACAGATGTAGTAAAATATTATAACTACAAATGTTGTAAAATAATAATAGTAGAAATTGTAATTTACTTATTTATGAAATAGAAGGAAAGCAAAATTTAAAGATATAAGTAATGCAGCATTATTCTTTTTTTTTTTTTTAAATCCCAGAGAAAATTTAACAAAATAAAACTGCATCTTATTTATGTGTCTAAATATATAAAGAGAGAGAAAATAAAAGTACATATATTAGTATTAAATGCAAAATATTTTAGAGGAATTCAAATAATAATAATCACTTTAAGTGCAATGTGTTGATGTAAATCTAAAGCAACAAACATTGATGCAAGTATGTGCAGATAAAAATGCATTAAAAAAAAAAAAAAAAAAAAAATCTATCTCGCTATTTCATACAGAGCTTTTCAAAGTCTGTCACATTTAACAAAATAAATATTTAAAAAAAAAAACCCTTATTAGGAATAGTTTTATTCTTTTTTGACCATTCAATTCAATAAAATATTCAAGTCAAAATAAAAATCCACATTAGACTAGCTAATAATCAAATGTAATCTATAAATATATATATTTCCTCAAATTCATATATAAGTAAGGTGAGTGTATGTATGTGTATATATATATATATATATATTTGTACGAGTAACCTTTTTTCAGGAATTTCTCTAATATGTACAGATTTAACTTAGCAGTTGATAAATCACAGAATCTAATTCATTGGTGGTCGACCTCGAGCAGCTTCTTCAAGAGTTCTTAATTTTATTTCTCTTTCTCTCTGCTGTTGTTGCCTGTCAAAAGTTAAATGCAATTTTACTATTATTTTTAGAAAGACTAGTGCAGAAAGTACAACAAAAAACATACTAGCTTCATGAAAAATAAAAATGTATTAAGTTTTTAAATGCACACTTGCTATCTTTTAAAGATCACTAAGTAAATTTATTATATATCTGACTTTCATAAAAAAAAAAAAAAAAAAAAAAAAATACATAGAATAATTCTCTTTAAAATTTTGATCAAGGACAATGACAAATGAAACTCGAAATAACTGTCAAATAAGTTGATCAAAATAATGCGAATTTTTGAAACAATAAAATACTTACTGGTCATTCTTAAAATTAGTTAAACATTACATTATGTCAAATTATTAAATAAGAGATAATTTTCAATGATTTCAACTTTTTAGTTTGCTAAAAGGTTCACATATTAGAGTTTTCAAGCAAGCTATGTTCAAATTTTCACATGGTTTAAAGCTACATACTTTTTTTTTTTTTAAATGTACTAGAAAAAATCTGACCCCCCCCCTAATTATTTCAATTTTTATTGATAATTTCATAAATTTGCTTTTTCAATACTGCAAAAGTATCTCCGCAATCTTCAAAGAAAATAGGGATGTATTTGGGGAGGGAGTGAATAAACGGTAAAAATTAGCTCAAGATAGTAATTGACCAGTATTTTGATGCTAAAATTAAGTGGCATAAAAATGGTTTTAAGTTTTTAAATAGTTATAAAACTGAATAGTAATAATAATAATAACCATTTGTATAAGTTCTGATAAGCAAAATGATCATACAAATCTAAAAACCAAAATGGTAAGTAGTCCAGAAGGGTGAAAACTGGTAGCACCTTAATAGTTTCTAGTTATAAATTAGTGAATACAACTGGTAATGAAATGATAAAAATAGAATTGAGCTTCCACTTACATCTAACAAATTTTAAGCCCCCCAGAAAATTATGTTGGATTTTCCAGTCATTTGTTCTTCATTATCAAGCCAATTTGCTTTTTAATTAATGTTTACCAAATTCTTTCCAAGGCTACACATTTTTTACTGTTGCATAGTAAAAAATACACTGCAGGATCTTTCGAATTTTTGCATGCATGATAATTCTGCGCTCATGAAATAGACTATTTTTACAGGAAAAATTTAAAATTTTATGAAAACAATTTGTAAAAGGTCTGATACCATTAAAGATGATTTTGCAGGGAAATCAAAAAATGGTGACAAATTTTGTCTAGAAACATAAGAAATTTCTGAAACTTAAAAGATTAATAATATACAAAATTAAAACAGCAAATTTTCAAGTTCTATTCCATTAAATCTAAAAACCCATTTAGCTAAATATTTCTTTCTTCTTTAAATTTATTTTTTTAGCATTTAAAATAATATTCATGCATTCAAGTGAAATATTTATTTCATTGAAGTTTATGTAATACAGTGGTCGCTGTTTATTCCGGTTACATCGGGACAGATTGAAATTGATGGGAATAACCAAAATCCGAAATGAACAACAGAACCAAAGTGAGAAAATTTAAGAAAATCAATAAATTAAATCATAAATATGAACTGTATTAGTCAATAGTTTAACCCTCTGACTGCTCAATTTGTGGACCGAAATCGGTTCAAAAATTGTGTATTCCCCCCCCCCCCTCCATATTTCAAATCTATATACATAGGAGAATTGAAATGTGCATTTTTTCCAGAAAAGATTTTTTATATAGATTTTTATCAAGAGAAACTAAGCTTCAGAAAAACCAATTTCAGATGTTATTACATATTTTTTTAAAAATAAATTTCAATTGAATTACAGTTAACTTCTGTTTATTACATAATATAAGAAAATGCACCACCTCCTAATGCTTTGCAGGTTTATTGAATCATGGTCAGATTCATTGCCGTCTGAGGAGCAGTCCAAAAAATCTAAATCACTATCACTATCAAAACTAAAATCTCTTTCAGAATCTCATAAATCATCCAGAATGTACACTCTGTCAATTGCTGAACGATTTCTAGCAGACATTTCTGATTAGAAAAGGCGGCAAACAAGTGAAGTTAGAGCATAAATATCGAGTAACACCTTTAAATGCCGCAATTTAGTGAACAAATAAAGACATCTGTTGATCAAAACCTAAATTAAATGTCTAACACTGTATTTAATTTATTTTACTGGTCAAACGGTGAAAATGTGGGATGCTCTCCTCAATAAAGGAAGAAAAACACATGCCCACAAAAATCACAGGATGAGCAGCCAGAGCATTAATGTATGTCCATATTTATTAAAGAAGTGAACAAGTGAAAAAATACGTATGTACATTTATTTAAAAAAAAAAAAAAAAAAATACTTCTTTGGGGAAAGTTCGAAATTAAAGGCTGTTTTAAGGGCTTAGAAAATTGAATCTCACTTAATGTTGAAAAGAGGTGATGTGATCATTTATATTGTTCTCCTGAAATGCTCTACGGAAAAAGTCTATAGCATTCAGCAAAGCCACTCTGATGACACGTAGCTGGTTTGGGTGCACACATCGTCATTGTCATCATCATCATCAGGTGTCTCATTGGTTACAGGTGTACGAATGATCATTATTTTATTAAAGTTTTGTTAAGTGTATTAACAATTGTTTTATTGAATTACCATAACACCTCCACACAAATATGCGCTATCTTTGACTGACTTTCACTCTGCTCTAAAAGCTAATTACATCTAAATTTTCATTATCTCCAAAGATTATCTGACCGGATAAAATGGCACTCACTTCCTAGGTAACCGACAGAAAACTAGCACAATTTGACTATTTCGTTCTGTTCATGCTGATTTTCACCAAATAAAGACCGAAATAAGCGGCGATCACTGTATATAGTAGAAGCAAGGACAGGAACACTACTGCTTTCAAAATAGTGAAGAAAGTGACAAGGGGCTTTAAAAAAAGTGACTACATAATGACCAAGTGAAACATAATTCTGTCTGCATACAAATAAACTTACACATTTAAAATTCATTATTAATCAGTTACTTTAAGTACATTTTACACATATTCAAGTAGAAGTTATTACAGTTTTATATGTTGACTAGAAACACTGATAAATATGAAGTTTAAAAGAAAAAACACAGTACAAAAAATGTTAATCACAAAAAACTAAAGATGCATAGGTAGGGGATCAACAAAGCTATATAAATAAGATTTTTGCCAATACATAACTCAGTATTAAAAAATGTTGCAATTTCTATTTGTTTTAAGCATCTGAGAACCCAAAGTGACTGTAAAAAAAAGTATGCCCATCTGTCATTTTGTCCTTTGCTTTTTTGTTCATGCATAATGTAAAAATGACTGAAGTGAATGATATGATATTTGGTTTACAGTGGTCATCCAATTTAAGTTAAAGGCATTGAATTTTTTAAAAATACTTAGAGAAAATTTATTTAGTATCCTAAACATGGAATAAATGTGACAATGCAAAAAATTAAAATGCAGTAGACCCCCTCCCTCCCCCATAACACGGTACATGCATTTAATGTTGCATGACTCCTGAGCTATACTCCATCTGGAGCGTGAATTGCACAGTATAATCGCTGCAAATCTTATTTGCACTCCTTAGAAACACAAACCTCATGAAATGGTAAAAAGAAAATCTAACAAAGTTACAGGAAGTATAACAGGATTTCTACAGATTTCACAGCTTTTGCTTCCCTGACGTCTATTACGCTCTTTCCTGACTTTTTATCTAGCGTGCTTTCCCGAATTTTGCATTTCTATTTTTAATATTACATCCTTTAATTAATAACTTTTTTTATATTTTGCCCCCGTTTTTTACAAATAATAATAATAAAATAAATATATACAAAAATTTTATTTGACATCACTGGATTCTAACAAAAAACATGTTTGAAAATAATTTAGGATAAAATTAAGCATATTTCAACTATGCAAGATATGTTCATAAAGGACACATTTAAAAATTATTTATAAGGTTAAATGAGAGAATGAAAATAAAACAATTTCTACAATTAGGTTCAAACAGTAGGTATTTTCTTGATTTTGCCACAAAAATAAATTTTTCTTGCTTTCCCTAACCTTTCTTCAAATTTCCCTGACTTTCCTGGTCTGTAGAAACCCTGAATAACCTTTTTGTAATGAAATCCATTTAAAACTATCATTAGTAATGAAGAAAAATTCAAAATCTCCTATTTAAGTAGAACTTTAAAAATCAGGTAAATCTAAACCTTAAAAATTCTTCATGTTGTGACATCAGTGGAGAAGGATGAGGCATAGGACCTCCCATATGAGCAAATCTTTCTCTCTCCAAAAGTAGTTGCCTTTGAAACTGTTCATGATGTGCTATTTGAGCTGTTATCTAAAAAGACAAAGAAGTAGGTTAGCATATATTAGCCATAGCTAGTTCAACTAAAATTTTTACTACATTAAAAATATCACAATGAAGTAGTTTAGCAATATTAAACATAAGAGAAAAATAATTTGAATACTGAAGCTCTGTTAACTTTAAAAAACAATAAAATATTGCTTTCATTTCATACCTGATGTGCAAACTGTTCATCATAAGGTGGCCTCATCATTCCAGTTGCTGCAGGATGTAGCAGTTCAGGTCGAGGAACTATTCCTGGTCTCGGACCTCCAGATGCATACCCTGTAGGTGGTAATAATGGATGTGAACCAGAAGAAGGATGAACACCAGGCTCCATACCTGGAGGAACACCCATGGCTGCTGCAGCAGCCGCAGCTGCAGATACAGCATCATGAGGATGAAGATGTAAATGTGTATGTGCATGAGCATGAGTATGAGCATGTGTATGAAGCTCTGGAGCTAATCCAGCCATTTGAAGTCTAAGTAAAGGATCAGTACCTAACATGAGACGTTCCGAGTGGGCTCTTTCAGCATTCATACGATCAATAGCAGCTGCTTCAGACACAGGAACATTCGGAGGAATACCAAGTCTTTCACGTTCACTAGGAGTATATAAACCTAAAGGTCCATGGTTCAAGCCGACATGAGCAGGTGCAAGCCCAACAGAAGGACCTCCTTGCAGACCAGAATAACGCCTTTGGAGTTCCAACCAGTGAGGGTCATAAGCTCCAGGTATTCCACGAGCCTTCATCTCGTATTCTGCCTTCAGTTTGTCATGAAGATCTCTCTCTCTTTTTTCTCTCTCCATTTCCATTTCTAACCTGTAATAGTACACAGGATCATTAAATATAAAAGATAATTAGCATTAGTTACATGAAATAACACACACACACACATTACTGAGCTTTTAGTTATTTACAGAAGCAGAATGACAAATTTTTGGCAGTTACGGGGCAAAAGATATCAAGAAAAAATTGCACAATATTATTTTCTGAGGGGGAGGAATAAAGAAATCTGGAAAAAGATGACAAACAAAAGAACAGATAAATGGGGGAATAAATATAACATTTTATATTAGACTTTTCAATATTTAAAAGCCTTTAGACATCAAGGATTTTGTTATTATTATAACAATAATTACAAAACAGTAAATAATAGAATTAAAGACAACCCTTGCGAATGTCGCTCGCCATTCGCCAAATGGCGATTAAAAAATCCTTACTGGCTGGTAAAAGTTTAGGTCCACTCGCCACAACGGCGAGTGACGCTCAAAAGATCGAGTTTTTCTTCCTCGTCGACCCCGACCTCTACGAGCTCTAGTGCTGACTTTTTTACTCACCTACACACCCTGAAATCTGATTTCCCGGAAAATTAGCTTCCTCCATTCAGGAACTGGCTGTTCTCCCCTTCTGTCTGCACCGGACATGAAGGCGGAGGCATAGATTTAACACACGAGTAGAATTCTTTGGGCGGAGGATGAGGGGGGCAGCACGATTGTGGGGTCACTTGGATATGACCAATGAAGGTTTCAATTGCAACCGAGCCCGCTTCCCTTCAACCACGTTGGTATTTTTCATCTTTTCACAGTACCTGATATAGTCCTGCCACGTTAACTTGGCAGTCGGTCACGTGAATTTGGTCGAGTCCACTGGGGAAATTCGGTAACAGGTTTTCCTTCGGGGTAAAATCAGGTAGCCGTAATTGGCACCTCATCGCGGATACAAGAAATTTCTAGCACAATGAAGGATGAGCATGCGGGGCAAGCGGAGCTAAATTTAATGCTTCTATCTTTATTACAAATTTGGCTGGTAGATTGGTCTAAATGGCTGGTAAAAAATAAGCCCTACCAGCCACCATGGCTGGTAGAAATTAATCACTTTGGAGAGGGTTGATTAAAGAAATGATGCAGGTTAAAGGAATAATTTTTTTTAGCCCCATCACCAAATAAAGATGATGTAGCTAAAAGTAAATTGAAGTGAAAAGCATGAACTATATTAAGTATAAGCTAAAAAGCAGATCAACAGGAAACAAATGTAACACAGTAGAAGTTACAGCAAACAAAAGTCACTAGTAAATGAATAAGTACAAAAACAATCAAAATTTTAAGGAAACAGATGTATAAATAAAACAGTATTAATTTAAAAATTATAAAGAGTAATGTAGTTGAAACCATTTTTAAAATTTACTGCTAAGTATTTAAAGGGTATAACAGTAGAAACCTTTCTCTGGCAGCTGCACCATACATTCCTGCTGATAACTGATAATGTAAAAGTGGATCAATGCCATGTGGAAGAACTCCTAAAGGTCCAGCCTGTGGTCCCCTGGCATATCCAGGTGGAAAAGAAGCTGCATGTGGACGAGCATATTCACTCAACTGTCTTAGAGCTGGTGTGTCAGGCCCATTTCGAACACCATGCCTTTCAAATGGACTCATGTGACGACCATCATTTTGAGAACTAGAACCAGGCTTATTATCAGGAGTAGAACCCAATCGCTATAAATATTTAAAAATAAAGTTTTTCAGTTTAGAAATGGAGTCATAATTTAGAATATGGCTATAAAATATCAAATTAATGCAGAATATGGTAAAAATTTTTACTGCTTTAGTTTCTTCTCTTTCTTTCTCAGCAGCTTTTCTTGCCCTTTCTTCTCGTTTTCTTGCTAATTTTGATTCAGGTACAGGTTTGAATGTTAAATCAGTTCTAGCACATGAGTTGAATTCACCTCTATTCCAGTGTCGAAGAAAGCTAAAAGAGAAATAAAATACATATAATAACTAATGTTGGAAAGATTAGGGTGGGGAGGGGAATGAAAGCAACTTTGATTTTTAAGATGAATATTATGATCAACAAACAATTTAATTATTTGGTAATAAAAAATAAATACAGTAGAATTAACCTATAACACAATTTTTAATTGGAATGCAACGCTAAGGCTTAAATAACACTAAAATTACTCTCCATATAATGAAGTGCTTGCCTCCCTATAAAGATTTTTTTTCCAGATTTATCTTTATGGATTAAGGAAGAAAAATATGGCACGCTCATGAATAATGATACACTTTTCAACTTAATGAAATAAGGAAGAAATATAGGGGTGGCTCAAGTATTATGATACATTTTTAATATATAGCACAATATTGCGTATTAAAAATATGAAAGTTTTTCAGATTTTTTGTTTCATGCTTTACTACATAGAAGTACAATGCGTTTTATCAAGTACACCGACTGCAGTTATAAACTTCTTCTTTATTTTGGTGCTCTACAACTTATTTCTTTAATTTTTCAGTTATCTCAGATATCGGATCTTTACCATCGAGGGTAGCATGAGGAAAGGTAAATAAAGAACGGAGCTCGCAATCGCCATTTGTGGCAGATTATATTTTTTGTCTCTTGCAGAATTCTGACGTTTTTTACTATTTTCACTTCACACTGTTGGCATTTACCCCAGAGCCTGATTATGACCAACGGGGGCCCTGGGCATTGATGAATTTGGGGACCACCATCTACGAAATTTGTTTTATTTTTCATAAAAAATATATTTCAGAAAATTATTTGAAACTGGAGGCCCTTTCGAGCCGGGTGCCCTGGGCAAAGTTCCAATTTGCCCATGAGATAATAAGGCTCTGGTTTACCTTCCTGTATGTATTTTTTTGTATGTCACTCTTTCAATTGTTAGATCAAAGAATGCCGTGACTGTCAAGATCACTCACGAGGATTCACCTGACCGATCTGTGGTCGATGGCTTTACTTAAAATAGCATCTTCGACGAAATGCCCAATTAGAATTTGTGACCATATTCATGCTCATTCATCATTTAATATGTATTCTTCTTTTCTTAATAAAGATCATTAAAAACAAATTTTAGATTTCAATTGTTTCACTGCCATTGTACAGTTGCTAAAGTAAGAACTGGCGCAACTTTTTGTTTACTTTCTGTTACATGTCCATGTCGCTCTTCGATTGATCCTGTCTGTTTTGTGGAAGACCTCGGGGACATTACTGATCGTTCCCATTTGTTTTTGAAACATCGCGGTCAATGAAGTGACCATCGAATTTGATGGGTTCCAGCTAGTATATACAGTAGAAGATCTTTATAATGCAAACCTCGAAACGCAAGGTTTTGCATTATATATGGATCATTCACTTATATGTATCATTAAACTTCCCTAGTAAACATATTAAAATATAGCTGGAACACATAAATATAATGCTTAAAACTTTTTTTAAAATACAAATACTACTTTAAAAAAAAAAAAAGGAATTTATTTATTTACAGAAAAAATAAATAAATTGAAATTACCAAAAGCATTAAAGTTTATTTGTTAAACAATATATTAATTTTGATTTGTTTTAGAATTTGCAATCTCTCAACAAATAACTTTTCTTGCAGCCTTTGAACAGGTAATAATTTTACTTTGGTTACACAGTCTTGTGTTTCCAGGAATTTAAAATATTGATCTCTTATGGAAATTTCTTCAGATTCTGAAAGTTTTTCAACTTTCTCTCCAGCATTTGATTCTGTTTCAGAATTGTTTTCCTCTTGTTTTGAAACAGAGGAAATTATTTCAGCACTGGTCAAATGATCAACAATTTGTGACTTATCATCAATTACCAAATATTCAAAATGTTTTCTCCATGCAGGTTTGCAAACTGAGTACTTTCCATTTTGTGCACAATGCATTAGTTCAGCAGTTTTCATTTTAACTAATGATGGCTTAAATCCAGTTCCAAAATTCAGTTTTAAAATAGTGTTACATTGAGACAACTCTCTCTCCCCTACTTCTCATAGACTGTTTAAAAGTATTTTACTGTCAATATTGAGACATAAGCATATCGTCGGTCGGGCAGGGGGCATGTGCCCCCCCAACTTTGTTTAGAAATCCATTCATTTTAAAACCTTTCTTCTTGCCAAACTTAAAGAAACATGGCTATTTTTACTTTAGAATATGCTATGTGCATTCCCCACCCACATAAAAAAAAAAAAAAACCTTTTGGTGATGCTACGCGTATGATTAAGGAAGCCAAGTAACAGCATACGATTTACTATAAAACAAATCAATGTTTTTAATTTACAAAGAGAAATATAACTAAATAAATAAATGTCTACTTGGGAAGTCAATGGTAGAGGAGGGAGAAAGGGAGGTTTTTAAAGTAAACATTTCTTCCTCTTGGACCGGCTGGCCAGCTGTTATGCTGATAATGCATGCTTGGGAGAATAATTGTTTATTTTAAGCTTGGCATGTATCCCGCAGTGGACTGGGCGCTGAACTCCGTTAAGAACACGGCAAGTGAAGCAGCATCTGGCTTGGCCAGTGCTTGGGAGGGACTTCCCCCTCTCGGCCCGTCCGTTGTGGAACCGTGTACGCTAATGGGAGCTGGTGCACGTAAAATCCATCGTGGCTCCAAAGTCCTCCAAGTTGTTAAACGATACCTCTGGGAGTGCCGATTTCAGGGGGTTGGTCCCTCCTCTGGAATTGGATCAAAATTACGGGACCCCGAGCTAAGACGGACTTCCTCCCACTGGGGCTCATTGAAATGGAAGCCGCTCCTTCGGCCCATCGCCTGCCTATATAGGGGGATCTGTCACCGCAACGCGGTTGCCAGAGGGCATTAGCAACAACAACAAGCTTGGCAGGTTGTGGGATTTATTTAATGTCTCAAAATTAATTCCCTAGGAAAGCAATTAAAAAAAAAAAAGCAGATTGCAGAAATTTCTTAATTGTGCTTTTCTCTGTTTACATCCGCAGTGTTAATGCGGTTTATCGATCTTCTACTGTATATATATTGCATGAGTTTATCAGCTAGGCTTAAGCCCACGTGATTGCACATGGCATGTTTTTCCCAATTTTTGGCTTTGATGGCCCTGTTTTAAATTTATTTATAGCCTCTGGATTTTCATTTTTAATTTCATGGTTACGTATTATATCTGTTATGCTGATAATGCATAATGCATGCTTGGGAGAATAATTGTTTATTTTAAGCTTGGCATGTGTCCCGCAGTGGACTGGGCGCTAAACTCCGTTAAGAACACGGCAAGTGAAGCAGCATCTGGCTTGGCCAGTGCTTGGGAGGGACTTCCCCCTCTCGGCCCGTCCGTTGTGGAACCGTGTACGCTAATGGGAGCTGGTGCACGTAAAATCCATCGTGGCTCCAAAGTCCTCCAAGTTGTTAAACGATACCTCTGGGAGTGCCGATTTCAGGGGGTTGGTCCCTCCTCTGGAATTGGATCAAAATTACGGGACCCCGAGCTAAGACGGACTTCCTCCCACTGGGGCTCATTGAAATGGAAGCCGCTCCTTCGGCCCATCGCCTGCCTATATAGGGGGATCTGTCACCGCAACGTGGTTGCCAGAGGGCATTAGCAACAACAACAAGCTTGGCAGGTTGTGGGATTTATTTAATGTCTCAAAATTAATTCCCTAGGAAAGCAATTAAAAAAAAAAAAGCAGATTGCAGAAATTTCTTAATTGTGCTTTTCTCTGTTTACATCCGCAGTGTTAATGCGGTTTATCGATCTTCTACTGTATATATATTGCATGAGTTTATCAGCTAGGCTTAAGCCCACGTGATTGCACATGACATGTTTTTCCCAATTTTTGGCTTTGATGGCCCTGTTTTAAATTTATTTATAGCCTCTGGATTTTCATTTTTAATTTCATGGTTACGTATTATATCTGTTATTAAGTGCTTTCAATTAATATTTCACTTGGGATTCCATATTACGTAAGTTAAGCTATTTTATATTATATATATATACATATATATATATAAAAGATAGGTGTTTTCACAATGGGAACTTTGGTGTTTAATGGGTTAACTTAGTGCTATTTAAAAAATGAAAAAAGAAAATTATTATCAAGTTATATCAATTTTTACAGCAGATCCTAACTACTAATAACATACAAAATGGAGATAAACACGTTGCTTTGCTTTATGAAAATCATCTGGAACTGTTAATATCCAACCTTAAGCATTAAATATTCCCAATTTAGGAAGGATATTTCTGGCATTTTCATGAAAGTGACTCAAATATGAAGAGGCAGTAAGAAATAACATAAGGATGGATGAGTTACAGGATTCAATGTTAGATTCTATTATTGCAGACACAAAACAGTGGAGATTTTCTTTTCTTTGCATCTAGTGCTACTTTCCTATATTAATTTTTGAAATAGGTTCCGATGATGTATTTTATCAACAATAGGTACAAACATACCTATTGCTGACTCAGTGACATCATGGACCCTAAAAAATGAATAAACAAACAAAAATTTACATAGTAAAACATCTCTAAGGTGGCCACTATCAATTCTTCTTGAAAAGTGGCCATTTTGAGGGATGGCCATGAAATAAGGGTGCATATATAACATTTTTAAAAATTGAACATCTTCATATGTGCAATACATTTGGCCAAATGTGAAAAAACACCCTTTATTTGGTACTTCCTCCATTTTCAAAGCCCGCTAGTATCAATGCTTAAGGTTTTGTCATACTTGCCAACTCTATAAATTCTGAATGTGTAAAATAGCACAAATGACAATTTTCATGATTTTTGCCGAACAATGCGAACATCAGTTTTAAGTGTTTTTGCCAAATAGTACTCAAAAGACACTTTTAATAATTTTTACTAAACAGCATTCAAATAGCATTTTTAATGCTTCGTTAAATAAACTCAATAGACTTTAAGTTTAAACAATTTGCATGTTTTACATAGAATAAAATATTAAAAATATATTTACAAAACACACTTAAGGTACAATTCTACAGAGAAAAAAAAATTAAAAGTTTAATTTAATAAGAAAACATTCATAACAAACACAATATATAATTTTAAATAGATTAGGTTAATAAGAAAAAAAAAGCAGCAGTTATATATAATACCCCATTTACATTCAGAAAATCGTGCTCTCTTTCTCACTGACCAGGAAAGAAATGCTCGCCATGGGGGCTACTGCCTTAAAGACAGTGAGGGTTCACATTCGGCTTTACTTTTCTTCTCCCACACCTTCACACATGGGCATTCATTTGTCCTGCCCTTGAAAATCCCCCCGAGAGAGATATCAGTGAGTGGGGATGGTCAAGACGAGGAGCAATGCGATATGGGTGGAGGGTAAACAAGCCATTAGACAGTATTGTGAAATGACACCTAAACCTTTTTTTAAGCATAAACATGCTAAGTTTATTCTTTATTTGCTTTCATAAACTTTTTTTTTTAAATTAAGACATTTTTTATTATATTTTCATCATCATCATTATTTTAATTCATATTCGAGCCATTATTTTAATTCATATTCGAGCCTGCCATCTTCAATGAAATTTTTCTTTTCTATTTAAAATTAAAAACAAAAGTGTTAAAAAATAATTTAAAGTTGAAATAATAGAAAAACATTTGGAACAGAAGGATGGGAAAAGACTGAAATTTAGATGCTAGAACATACACAACGAAATTTTTACAGCTGAACAGTGGAATTAATCAATCTGAAAGGGGAAAACAAAAAAAATCTGGAAATCGCAGAGTAGCCAAAACCGTGGGAAAGTTATGAATGATAAATTTTAACAGATTATTCTTAAAAAGAGGGGGGGGGGGCATGATTTTATTAAAATATAAAAACTTAAAAAGCATAAAAAACAGGCATTTTGCATAAAATTGTAAAACTCTACATTTGTACATCCTTATATCATTATAGCTAGCAATAGTGGGGAGATAAAGAAAAAGCTCACTGATGCTATGAAAAGATCTTACACAAATCAACTTACATAGCAGATTGACTCCTGTGACATTCGACATCTTCAACTCTTGGTTCAGGACTTGGACCTCTGAATGGGAAATGAGGCTCAGCTTCCTCCTCCTCTTCAATTGTAACAGGCTCTTGAATAACAGAGCACTTTTCTGATTCTTGTCTCTCAGATACATGCATTTGGGACTGAGACAATGGAACCTGTGGTGGAAGGCTGGAAACATAAGTTGTGGGTGGTAAATGCTGTGATGAAGTTGGTAAACTTGAAGAAGGATGCATTTGCGATAAAGGATGCCTGGATAGCTGGTGAGAGTGACTGCCAGATTTCAGAGATGACTGTTGACTCATACCTAGCTGAGGATATAAGGAGCTTTGGTGAGCTGGTTGGGGAATAGGTTTTTGAGTGCTAGAGTTCTGAGAATTTTGATTTTGCATTGAATATGATGATGGAGATTTTGAAGAACCCTGTGCAGAGGGTTGGTGGGAGATTGATGAATGAGTAGAAACTGGAGGAGACTGAACTGAATTAGAATTTGGTTGGGTGCTACGAGGAAAAGTACTAGAACTTTCACTTGTATGGGCATGAGATTTGGAAGGTGGTGGTGATTCTTGATAAGGTTGAGGGAGAGGTGGTGGAGCAGAACTGTAAGGTGACGAAGTTCGAGGGGGTGTATGAGAGTTACTAGGAGAATCGGATGATGCAGAATTATATTTATGCTTTATAGGCTGTGGTGGCATATGGGGGAATGGGGGTAAACCAGGAGCATAAGGATACTGAGGAGAAAATGGACGATAGTTAAAGGCAGACATAGACTGAGAGGTAGTAATAAGGGTTGAAGAATGTCCACTGTAAGGCATTTTTGAGTGATTATGATATGACAACGAAATGGAGGATGATGCTGATATAGATCCAGTGACAGAACTATTTGTGACAGCTATAGATATACTATTCGTAAAATGGGCCTGGGATGAAGATGGTAGGGGAGATGCATAAACGTGAGAATGATGAGCAGCTTCATGTATTGCAGGTGGGGGAGGGGAAGAAGCAATGTCTACGGGTTCCATCTTAATATTTTGAGGTGGTGGTCCAGGATATGGTGATTGACTGGATAATGGTTTTTCTTCCTGTGGTGGCTCAGAGTTAATAGGAGGATAGGGAGAAGGTTCATGAACAGTAGCTGGAGGGCACTCATCTACTACAGGCTGTTCCTCTGCAGGGGGAGGACCATAATGAACAGGAGGTGGGGCAGGAGATGATGGGCATGGAGTCATAGACACTTCTTCTTTAACTTTATCAACCATTTCTAGTTGTACAGGTTGTTGTTCTTCAGGCTCTACATTAGCAGGTGCTTCTTCTGCATCATTTGTTATTTCCTGTTTAACTTCTACCGGACAAATATTAGGTTCTGGTGTAACAGAAGGTATTAATTCTTCTTTCACAGTAACAGGCATTTCAACATTTGGAGTATTAGATCCAGGATCAACAGGACTACAAAAGACAAGGGAATAAGTTTTAAGTAAAACAAAATCTATGATCATTTAAAAAAAAAATTATAAAAATCAGAGCTGAAATTACTCCACAATAACTAAACATTAAGTATGCCACAAAAACTATTTATATTTGATTAATTTTAAATAAATGTCTGTATTCACCAGTAATAATGTTGCAGAGTTAAACAAGATTTTTCCTGTTTGGAAATAGAATTGTGGCCAATAACTGGGTGCGGCTTCAGAGCCATTGCTAAGGCCTTTTGCATTTTTCAGGAACAGAAAACAATGATCAGGCATTGCATCCATTCACAATGTCTCTCATCAAACAGCTTTCCATGCCATATAAGGAATATAACTCTTATTTTTTACCTCCCACAATCTTTCCCAGTGCTAAAACTCATCTATGGGTAACTATTTAACTCTATGTCCGGAACAGTTTTCAGTTGTTGAAAATGCTGAGAGAGAGAAATGAGCTCAGCATTGCAGACCTAAAGCACAGTGACCAGATTTGGAAAAAGAACTTACTGACTGGATTGAAAATCAAAGGGAAAAAACCGCTGCTCTTTATCAACTGTTTTAATAAGAATAAAAGAAAAGCAGATGGCAGCAGAGAAAAGTCTGAATAATTTTAAAGGTGGACCATCATGGGGCAATTGATTTTTTAAAAGAAATAAGCAGCCAAAAGAGCCCAGACAACAGTAGGCCAGAAATTGCTCAATGGCTGGGAAGAGAAGAAAATTTCACTTCTAAAGTTCATGAAAGAAGAGATTAAAATGCATGCATTGAAACCATCAGAGATAGGGAACACAGATGAGGTCCTCATATTGTTTGTTTGACATGCCATCAACTCGTTCAGTAGACTTAGTTGGTGTAAAGACGCCCTCGTAGTTACAACAGGCAAATTGCAGCTGTTTTGATGGCCAAAGGACAATGTGTTATTGAGTACGTGATTATAATGACATTGTAATATAAATTCTTACGATGATCACCAAAGTAAGTTATTTTTATTATAATTGTTTAATTTTATATGTATTACTTTATATTACACAAATTAAGACACCTAAACTTGATAAGCTTACTTGGATAATACTTTAAAAAAAGTGTGGAGTTAAACCAGTATCTATATAAATAAAACAAAGTGTAACATGTCCGTTAGTTAGTTTGTCTGCACCTCGCGTAGCTCCGAAACGGGTGATCGTAGACATACCAAATTTTGTATAGAAATTATCCAGGACGGATCCCGATATACATCGAAGCGATTTTTTCACGAGATATCGATAAAAACATGTCATAAAATGCTAATTTTTGCTTTGCCATTTCGCAATTGTAACCCCACAGTGGAGAAAGAGAGAATATAGCATATCTAGGTTGCCAGATTTGGCAAGTTTATTAAATGATTCAGACTCTTGAAGTAAAAATAAAAGAATAACGATTTTCTTTTGTTTAGATTATTTGTAAGGTTGTTTTTTAGTTAAAATATCGTGTGCATGTGAAATCAGAGCAGGAATGCAATCTTTTATACTCAAAAGAAAAATAGGATTCAGAAATTTTGCGAGACTAAAATGTGCAACTTTTTAATTTGGCGAAAAATAAAATGGTTGATGTGCGATTTTGAGATGATCGTCTGCTATTTGGGTTATGAATACCTGAGAATAAGTTTGAGAAATTTTCGTTCAGTTGGAATTGTGCATTTTCCCCCATCTATTTCTAATATATTACATCCAGAAAAAGGATGTTAGAAATATCAATTTTAATTTTGTTTAATCACTCTCATGAATAATGATATACCTTCTAAAAGGAACGAAAATAGGGAAGATGCATGGATTATAATACGCTTTTAATATATAGCACTTTAGTGCGTATTTAAAATCTGAAAGTGTTTCAGATTTTCTTACTTCCCCCCCCCTTTCCTTTTTTTGATAAAGGCCATTATATCCACAAGCTCTTCAGAATTAATATAGGATGAAAATAATTTGTTCCTTTTTGTAGGTTTTTATCATTTAACCATCTTATTTTTGTAACCAGGGGCGGCCTGACACAGTAAGCATCGCATCTGGGCGCCGGCTTCGAAGGGGCTTCATTTCAAACTCAAAAACTAAGTAGAGCATAAAAGGCGGGCGTCTTTTTACTTTCCGAACATGTACCATGTAAGGAAAGTATTGTAATCATGAAAAAATTCGACTTCGAGATTTTGGTGTTTTTACACGTTTTGAGGTCTTCTGAATCCATTTATGCTATTTTTACGAGATGTATGTATGTATGTGTGTGTGTGTGTGTGTATGTGAGTGAACACGATAGCTTTTGAACGGAGCATTCGATTGAGCTCAAATTGGATATATATGTCATAAACCACCGTCGCAAGACCGGTATTGATTTGGGTGTGTATAGGACTTATAGTTTTTCTACAGGGCTACGACAAAGATTTCTCTTACATTATGGCCTATGGGGGGAAATTCTTGAAAGTGCGCTAGCGTTTAAACGGTATATTCGATTGAGCTCAAATTGGGTATATATGTTATAAACCACTTTATTAAGACCCATATTAATTTGGATGTGTATAGGACTTATAGTTTTTCTACAGGGCTACGACAAAAATTTCTCTTACATTATGGCCTATGGGGGGAAATTATTGAAAGTGCGCTAGCGTTTAAACGGTATATTCGATTGAGCTTAAATTGGGTATATATGTTATAAACCACTATCTTAAGACCTATATTAATTTGGATGTGTATAGGACTTATAGTTTTTCTACAGGGATACGACAAAGATTTCTTTTACATTATGGCCTATAGGGGGGATTTCTTGAAAGTGCGCTAGCGTTTAAACGGTAGATTCGATTGAGCTCAAATTGGGTATATATGTTATAAACCACCGTTGCAAGACCGGTATTGATTTTGGTGTGTACAGCACTTATAGTTTTTCTACAGGGCTACGACAAAGATTTCTTTTACATGCTGGGCTATGGGGGAAATTCTTGAAAGTGCGCTAGCGTTTAAACGGTATTGATTTTGGTGTGCATAAGACATAGTTTTTCTACAGGACTACGACAAAAATTTCTTTTATATTATGGAATATGGCATATGGGGAGAAATTCTTGAAAGTACGCAAGCGTTTAAATGGTGCATTCGATTGAGTTTCAATTTGGTATATATGTTTGAATTATTCATCGATTAAAATT
This sequence comes from Cheiracanthium punctorium, assembly GCA_038373885.1. Taxonomy (NCBI): domain Eukaryota; kingdom Metazoa; phylum Arthropoda; class Arachnida; order Araneae; family Cheiracanthiidae; genus Cheiracanthium; species Cheiracanthium punctorium. The sequence continues at coordinate 80,629 of JAWZYV010012288.1, read as the reverse complement.
TATTTAAATGCTTGGTAATGATCTTAATCGTAAGTGTTCGGAAAGTCGAGTGGAGTCACTCAAGATTTTTTATTTTAGCAGGGGGCGACAGTTACCGTAGGGCTGCTCCTGTTTGTAACCATCTTAATTTTAAATTCCATTCCGAATCTGGGAGATTTCAGTGCCAAGGAAGTCGGTGAGGAACAGGATTCTCTCCGAACAAGGTTTATTAAGATGCCGAACCAACTGGTTGCCGGAGGCGGCTAGTTATAAACAGTGATGCCGCTTACGTGCTATAACGCATCAAATACGCAAAAAATCGATGATGGGATGCAAAAGAAAAGTTACAACGCGTCCCCCGGGATGCGTAATTTCCATTTCCATCATGCAAAACTTTGAAAAAAAAAAAAAAAAAAAAAAAAAAAAAAAAAAAAAAAAAAAAAACCATCAGCATCACCAAACGCATCAGCACACCAAAATGGGTGAGACATAATAACATCAGTCGTGAAATTAACCAAATGCTTTTATATCGATAAGGACCCACTTTTTGGAAAAAAAGGACCCGTAAAGTTTGGAGTCCTGGTTCCCAAGGACATGTCTATTCCAAAGTCTAGCGACATCACTGATAAATAAAAATAAGTATCTACTTGCGGCATTATTACTTGAAAATACGGTATTTTTATATATTTGGTAAGTAAAGGAGAGAGGAAAAGAATATTTCTAACAACTTCTGCTAAATTTTTATGTATGATAGTGAATAATATTAATAACAGACTTTTTGTAGATAAATAGCTTTCACTTAAATTTTTATTAAATTATTTATTAATCACAACATTTTATGACTACTATTATTGTTTAAAAGATTAAATTTAGTATATCCCCCAATAGACAACTAATAAATCCACTGAAAAATTCTCCCATGTTTTCAAACCTAGTCTTTTGTTTACTGTTTCACACAGTTGGTAGTTTGTTTTGCATAAAATGCAAAAACTAATCCTCTCAAAAATTGATAAAAAGATGTTGTGGATCTTTTTGATGGAGGAAAAAAAAAATAAAGCAAAAAACCCTAAATTAAGATTTACTTGGCTTTAAAACAAACCTACTAATTCACCCTCCTCATACAACAATACCATTTAAATATCAAAATGTGAACAACATATTGCATTAAAATATATATATATATATACACTTTTCACAAAGTTTTAAAATTTGACAAAAAAAAGTTAGAAAGTGGAGAGAATTGTACCTAGCAACTTTACTTATTTATTTTAAGTATGAAATTTACTTTGCTCTTTCAAATATATTTGCTGTTGAGGTTTTTAAAACTAGAACTTACACATCTACTTCAGGTTCAGTATTTGTAGGTAGTTGTGCTAAAATTGGCGCAGGACTAGGCACTGGACTAGCACTAGGACTTGGGGAGCTTGGTGTTTCTCCATCTGGTATTGCATCCTCGTTAGACACACTACTTTCTGTACATACTGATTCAGATGGACTATCAGAACGAGTTTTCTTTTTCTGGTTACCATTTTTATCTTCCTCAGTATCTTCAACCTTTTCTTCTTTGACTTTTCTTTTGCCTTTTTGAGAAGAATCTTGACTCTGTTTCTGAAAATTGAAATTTTTATTTAAAATAAAACAAAAACTTTAGAGATGAGTAATGCTACCAGTTAAAAAAGTTTTGAAATCAAAGGCATTTTAAATTTCATTGATCAGAGATCATGCTGAGGTACTCACCCCCTACTCCCCTTTAAATAGGGTGAGCTTTATTTCACATAACTAGCTCACACATATGTTTCTTTAAACAGAATCACGAGAAATTTGAAACAATTCTAAACTACATTTTTTTAAACACGGGTAATTTAACAGACTAAGGCTAACAAGATCCATAAATGCATAAAAAAAGAAAAAGATTCATCATGCATTTATTATTTATGCAAGTATGCATATAAAACTTTACTAGAAATTCTTACTTTTTTCTTATCTCGTTCAACACTACCAGTGCTACAATTGCTAGCTGCACCAGGGGATTTTCTACCAGCTTTAGAAGTAGCATTGTTTTCATTTGCAACTGTTTTGGGACTTAAACGCTGAAAGAAAGAAAGATTACTTACAGTCTTGAAAGCAAAGTTGCAAAACTCATTTTTCAGACACAAGACAGCCATATAACTAAGCATTCACATTGGACATTTGATTTTGAATTCTTTGATGATAGCAAAAAAGACAGTGCAACTCATTCGTTAAAAAAAAAAAAAAACCTACACTGACCTAGAAAGCATACCTCAAATTATGTGCAAATGCTGATGATATATGATATATGAATTACTGTTTTATTTTATCAGACAATATCATGTAGAAAATATTTCAGTTTCCTTTTTACTCCCTGATCCTACTGTTTTAATAATTGTTGTACCGAAAAATATAAAAATATTTAAATTCAATTGCTAAACTGCCAACACAATATTTTAAACGTAAGGTTTAGTAAATTGACTTAGCAAGGCTCTTCTACTCACAAGGAGAGGCTCAGACATTGGGATCACTGATTTTGATGAAATGTTTATGGGTTATAGGGGACCCATAGTAAAGTAAAATGCCAAAGAATTAGCTGCCAACTTTCCCTTATTTTCGAGAAAATTCCATTTAAACATTTGATGCTCTTTTATATACCAATTATTTGGAAAATCGTTTGCATAATCCGTGGCGCCGTGATTTCGCTTTCGGCTACAGATCAAGAGGTCTCAGGTTCGTATCCAATTGAATTCTGCTCAATTTTTCATTTCCTCCCTTAAAAATTCATAAAACAGATTCAAATGCTTGTGTAAAAAATATATTGTGACTTACTTTGTAAAACTGGAGTAATAAAGTTCTTTGTTGTGTATATATTAGATAATTTACTTCTTTCATTTTGAATAAAGCAATTATTGTTTACAGTTTCCCATTCAGCTAAAATGTGTTACACACATGTAATTACAATTAGAAATTCAATATTCTGTATAAACGATAAGTTAAACCTTTTTATATGTTTCAAACATTTATGATTTGATGCAGAATGCATATAATTTTACATTCGTCAAACTTTGCGAGTAGCAGATAATGGAAAAAAAAAAAAATTACCAGGAGCTTTTGGCTTCCGAGTTGAAAAAACTATAGAGAATTTTCCTCCCTTAAAACTTCATAAAACATTTTAAAATGACACACATTAGAAAATTGACATGATTTATTGAATAAACACTATTCTATGAAATAAAATTGAATAACTGCAAATGAAAGCGACGGAAATGAGAAATATTATTTGTCAATCACATTTCGAAAAGTTATTCGGCACTTTTACTGATGTGTAATTGACAAAGAGTGATGTTTGTCCTAAAAACTTGCGAAACAAATTGTTTGGACATCTATTACAACATATGAAAGAAATATTTTTGCATCCAAATCGTCTTTTCATTTCCGTGTGTGGGAAAAACATTTCATTTACATTTAGAAATATCTGCCTTTCATCAGAAAATTTCGCTGCAAACCATGCATGTTTTAAGATTTCAGAAAAGAATGCGTGAATGCGTCGATAGCAGAAAATGCATGAGTTAATGAATTTTTATTGTATCTTCTCTTACTAATTCTCTTTTATTTTTCATAAAGTATGGAGAATTTTGTAATTTTTTTTTTTTTTTTTTTGGGGGGGGGGGGGGCTAGTAAAACTGATCATCACATGGTTTACAAAGTGGTGTACATTTAAGTGGGATTACTTCTAGGGGACAAGATGAATTACTTTCATCATCATAAAAATATTTTGTCATAAAATTCTGGATTTGTTTGACCTTTCCTAAAACTTCTTGTTCCCTACATATGGTTTCAAAATTCGGTCAAGGAATGAAGGAAGCATAGTGGTTACTTGTTGAAAGTGTCTAGGCTTTGAACAAGTTACATTCACATTGGAATATTCTTTTATTAAACTAGGGGCCAAGGCCCTCAGACTCGATACGCTCGCTTTCCGTATGAGGCATTCGGCCCCTACTCAGGCTTATTCGTAAAATAGACATAATTTCAACAGACAAAACCCGAAGATTGGATCAGATAGAATGTTACCGAGCTACACATTGCTTGGTTCTTGCATCTTCATTGGTACATAAAAATTTAAACTTCACACTACAGTAGACTCCTCCGCCCTCATAACAAAGATATTTTGTTATGGGAATCCGTGTTGTACGGGTCCTGAGCTATACTCCACCTGGAGTGCGGACTCCGCTTATAAATGCTGGAAAAGTTATTTGCACTCCTCAGAAACACAATGATATTTAATGCTGCCATTCAAAAGTTATATTAATTAGGAGCTAAAGCGTAATAAAATCAGAACATATGTTTCAGCTGTATTTTTAATAATGTAAAACCAATTGGACACCTTGCGAATTTGCCACCCATGGCGATTTTTTCATTATTTGGCGACTTGCGTACATGTAAAGTTAATAAAAGCTACGGAATAGATAGAATAGCCTGCCACCAATGGCGACTTTTCATTATTTGGCGATTTACACATGCTCACAACCTATATTTACTGTTCATTTAAGGTTACCGGAAAACCATTATCCATATTTTCATTTACATAATTGTTTGCAGATAGCCATACTCAACACCACGAATTATACCATCTCGTTAGCAAATATCCAAAGTGTACTATAACTGCTATAATGGCATAGTTAATGCCGCCAAATATTTCTACTGGTAGCAAATAATCCCGTTGGACTGAACCGGCTTTAAAATAATCTGCATTTTAATTATTTTTCATTTTCAAGATATTAGTTATTCTGTTTTGGAAAAACGAATAATCGCTAATTCTAAACTCCTGTTGTCTAAGCGAACTTACTATTTGAAAATTGTCAACTTTGTGTAACACATTGAGTATAGTTCATATAGCTTTTATTTTGTCATAAAATGGGCATAATTCTAACTCATGTTTGTAAATTTCGCGCGATTCTAGATACTTGGAAACACTTTGTTGCAAAGGAATGAATGATTTTATGCCAAATCTGGCAACCATTCGGTTTATTTTTTCAGTTTTTTATTAATATCTTCTAAAATAATTCGATTTTCGAATCTGTGGGCACCTTAGTCGAAACTGAAATCCCTACTGTTTAGGAGGAGTTAGGTCAACAAGCTTTGACAGCGCCAGCGGCCTTTACTTTTTTTTAGAATAGAGAGATTCTCTATAGTTTTATCAACTCAGAAGCCAAAAGCTCCTGGTATTTTATTATTAATTTTTTTTTTTTTTTTTTGTTATCTACTACTCGTGAAGTTTGACGAATGTAAAATTATATGCATTCTGCATCAAATCATAAATGTTTTAAAGATATAAAAAGGTTTAACCTATCGTTTATACCGAATATTGAATTTCTAATTGTAATTATACGTGTATAACACGTTTTACTGAATGGGAAACTGTAAACAATAATTGCATCATTCAAAATGAAGAAAGAAGCAAATCTATTTTTATTATTCTTCCCTGGTCCTAAAAATATTAGTAAATTATCAAACATATATGCAACAAAGAATTTTAGAACTCCAGTTTTACAAAGTAAGTCACAATATATTTTTTACACAATCATTTGAAACTGTTTTATGAATTTTCAAGGGAGGGAAAAAACTGAGCAGATTCAATTGGATACGAACCAGAGACCATTTGATTTGTAGCTGAAAGCGAAACCACGGATAACGCAAACGATTTCCCAAATAATTGGTATATAACAGTTCATCAAATGTTTAAATGGAATTTTCTCGAAAATAAGGGAGAGTTGGCAGCTAGTTCTTTGGCATTTTGCTATACTATGGGCCCCCTGTAACTCATCAACATTTCATCAAAATCGGTGATCCCAACGTCTGAGTCTCACCTTGTCAGATAAATGTATTAAGCAAACAATCTTGTGAAACAGTTGATTTTTAAAAGATATAAATCATTAAACTACCTCTTTGCTCCTTCTAGTTCTCATTACATGCTTTCCATTTATCCCATCTTCTTCTTTGACAGGTTGGAATAAGAATGGTAAATTATCTTTGGAGTCTACAGGACGTAATTCTCCATGTTTCTTGTAATACAATCTACATTCAGTACACATAACTGCCAAGTCTTTGCCTACAGGAAGCCAGTCTTTAGATGCTAAAAAATAACAGACACATATTACAGGGTGGCTACAGAAATTGAGAAAAAAAGTTCCCTGATTTCCCTGACTATCTTTATCAAAGTTCCAGAACTAATTATATACCTACATACCATAATCTTTCATGTAAATCACCATTGTGTATCATGCACCAACAGGTGAATGCTTCATATAGGGAAATAAATAATACAAAACCACAAAAATGCTTAATATTTATAAAATTATAGTTCAGTTTCATAAATCCAAACATAAAACTTAGAACACTAAAAGACAACATGTAGCAGAAAGTTTCCTTGTTTTATAAAGATAGTGTTCAATTTTAAGCGTAAGGATGACATCAAAATAAACTGGCCACCTAGCCAACTTATTCTATTTCAATCAATGTACCACCCTTGGCAGATCCCCCTAGCATAACGATGCCACAATCACACAAAAAACTAATATCACAATGAAATTAGTTTTAATGTAAGAGAAAACACTCAGATTCTAAATTTAAATTTTGTTGCTTTTCAATTTTTCTTAAATCTTATGACATATTACATTAACCTGCGCTATTACTAACTCATTTAAATTTGAAACAGTCACCAGGAAAACAACAACAACAACAACAACCTCATAACATTGAGTGTTCATAAATATGTAAAGTCAATTAAATTCTAATTTTTTTAAATAAAATATGCATGTAAAAAATTACCAGCATTTCACTAATATTCAAAAAAATTATTAATAATATATAAAGGAAGTACTTGGATATTAAATTTTGCAGCATTTTAATTTATGAAGTTTTACACCATATGAAATATGAAATTTTGTTCAGGAACAAAATAATCAAATTAATCATTTCAAACTTTAATAACGGTTTAATAAATTTTAACCAAGTATCCGGTATTCGGGCGAATATTCGGTTAGAATCTTAACCGAATATTCGGTATTCGTTATTCGGCAAAATATGGTATTCGGTGCATCCCTAGTAAAAAGGCTAAAAAATGAGCAATATCTATTAAAAAAAAAATCGTCTTGCAGGGGAGCTTAGCAGGCATCACTCAAATGTTCCATCACTTTAAAAACACAACGGCGCAGTAGAAGACTAAATCATCTTTTACCATTCATTTTACCTATGACTTTATTTATACAAGGCCTTTTTCGGATTTGTATAGTGATAGTGCCTACATCACTCGAGTCTCGGATTCATATTTGTATGTTCTCGTATGATCTGTATTCTGGTTTCGGATTCATAAAATGTCTGCATCTGTACATCAGTTGAGTATCGTGTGATCCAGAACGGAGCCGCACATCAGATCAACAATTAAAAATGATCTAGTTCAATAGGCAAAAACGAAAGTTCCTTGATTTTTAAATATTTTTGCAAAACTCCCTGATATTTCCAGATTGATAAAGTACCCTGATTTCCCTGTCGACACCCTGTATTAGGGTTTAGTACAATTCTCAGCCATAAAATTAGTTATGAAAGTAACTAAACTTACAAGCCATGTATATGCTTCATATGATAAACTGTACAATTTATCGCATTAATCTATATAAATAAAATGAACTGTAAAATGTCAGTTAGTTGGTTGGTTAGTTAGTTTGTGTCTCGCCTAGCTCCTAGACCTACCAAATTTTGTATGGAAATTCCCCAGGACGGGTCCCGACATACCTCGAAGCGATTTTTCCAAAATTCGAATAATTTTAAGAGATATGGATAAAAAACGTATCGCAAAAGGCCAATTTTTTCTCTTTGCCATTTCGCAATTGTAACTCTGCAGTGGAAAGAGGGAGAATTAAGCATATCGAGGTTGCCATATTTGGCAAGTTTATTAAATGATTCAGACTCTTGAAGTGAAAATAAAAGAATAACTAAAAAAAAAAAAAAAAAAAAAAAAAATTGTAAGGTTATTTTTTAATTAAAATATCGTGTACATGTGAAGTCAGAGCAGGAATGAAATGTTTTATACTCAAAAGAAAAATAGGATTTGGAAATTTCCGAGTCTAAAATGTGCAACTTTTTAATTTCACGAAAAATAAAATTGTTTATATGCAATTTTGAGAAGATGTGATACTAGCGCTTGGCGCAATTTATCGCCTGCTTCTGCAAATTGGATTATGAATACACCTGAATGAGTTTTTGAAAATTTCATTCAGTTTGATTTGTGCATTTTTCTGCGAGCTTTCTCCCATCTATTTCTAATATATTACATCCAGAGAAATGATGTTAGAAATATCAGTTTTAATTTTCTTTAATCACACTCATGAATAATGATATACTTTCCAACTCAATGGAATAACGAAAGAAAATAGGGAATGCACATGGATTATAATACGCTTTTAATATATAGCACTTTAGTGGATATTTAAAATCTGAAAGTGTTTCAGATTTTCTTACTTTCCCCCCCCCCCTTTCCTTTTTTTGATAAAGGCCAGTATATCCAGAAGATCTTTATAATTAATATAGGATGAAAATAATTTGTACCTTTTTGTAGGTTTTAATGATTTAACCATCTTATTTTTGTAACCAGGGGCAGCCTGACATGGTAAGCATCTCACCTGGACGCCGGCTTCGAAGGGGCGTCATTTCGAACTCAAAAACTAAGTAGAGCTTAAAAGGGGGTGCCTCTTTCACATTACCAGGGGCATCACTTACCTTAGGGCCGCTCCTGTTTGTAATCATCTTAATTTTCATTCTTTTCATAATCTGAGAGATTTCAGTGCCAAGGAAGCTGGTGAGGAACAGGATTATCTCCGAACAAGATTTATTAAGATGGCAAACCAACTGGTCGCCAGAGGCGGCTAGTATTTTATAAAACAAGCCATGGTAATAGACATTTACAAAAATTCTCAGTTAAAAAAAATTTAATGATTTCAGTTTGTCAGTCTGTACGTCTTAGATCTAAACTGCTGTAAATATGCATTGATTTCTATGAAATTTATTATGCTATTGATATGTTCTGTACCATGCACCCTATCGAAAATGGTGTACGCATTTATAGTTCTTTTATAAGAGCACACAAAAGAATTCCAATACATTACATTCTACAGGCACTCATTGCTTACAGTACATTTTAGATAGATTTCAAGCAAAACAAAATTGGTATGGGTGATTATGCAAATACAGAAATATTTGGGTTCCTTGCTGATTTTTTTTTTTTTTTTTTTTTAATGATTCAAAATGTTTTTAGAAATATTTTTTGCACTTAACTAAACCAAAAACCAAAAACTGATTTTTTAAAAATATATATTAAAAATTAACCATGAAAAAGAAATTCGAATTTATTCCCAAGGATTATTTGTCATTCGCATGGCTACAATGTATACTGTTTATCCTGGAGTATAACATACACCAGTAAATTTAAGATACGCCTTACGATAACTATCTTTTGTAATGTAATGCATATTTGTAATGTTAATTTATATTTTCTTCTATTAACCATTTTATATTCGGCATACAATACACACACGATAAAAAATAAAGTAATTTTTTGAAGTTGAAAGTAGATATTGTACGGCAAGATATATGATGGTTTTTTTTGTGAAGATTTCTGTTTTAAAAAATGGCAACATCTGAAGAAAAGAAAAACAGTGAAAAACGTTTAACACGAAACTGAAGGGACCAAAATATTTTTTCGTGTTAAAGGATTCGTAAAAAAAAGAACAAATCGCACCATATTTTCTATGTTCTTATATTTTATATCAATTTCCTGTTAAACAACAAGTAGGCTGCATTCATTGGGATGAAAAGCAATTGCAAAAAATATTATTTTGGGGAGAAAAAATCAGTTATCTTTTTCTGAAATGTATTTTTCAGAGCCATATTGTCCACAAATTATTCAAGATCATCCATAGTTTTATTTTTTTCTCCATTCGAATGCACATCTAAATAACTGCGTACACTGTTTATCATTTTTCGCACTTCTGAAGTAGAGGGGAGGGGAATTACATCGTTGAATCTCTTGTCAGATTCGTCGCTGGAATCAACAGAATCTTTGGATTTTGAACAATATTCAAAATATCTTTTTCTGTCATAATCGGTGCTGTAGTTACATCATTATCGAACGAAACATACAGATACACACAAGAATTCTATTCATTAGGGGAAGGGGGGATGGGGAGAGACCCGATGGATGATGCTATTAATACTTCTAGGATGTCAAAAGGAGGAAAAACCATTACCCAGAATTTAAATAAAATTTATTTTCCACAAAAACGTTATAGTGACTTGTTGTAAACATGCCACTGAAGATTAAAAATGAACTTTTTTTTGTGTTAAAAGAACAAAAATGCATTAAATTGCATATTTTGTGTTCCGGACCATTGTGTCATTTCGTGTTAACCGATTTTTCATGTTAAGCGTTTTTGTGTTAAACGTATTTCACTGTACTATGTTGTTCTTTCGGTCAGAAATTGTATTTTGCTTTTCTTCGAATGTTTTCGTGATTTGGAACAAGTTAAAACTTTATTTTTAAGGTATAGTTTTTAATCTTGTCATTCACACATCTCTTAGAAATATGGTAAAATATCAATATAAATAAATTCTGAATGCATGACATGATAAATCTTGCAGTTTTAATTTCTTGTTACGAGTGAAATCTGAATAGCTGTAACTTTTGGCTTGTTCAGATAACTTTTAATAGTGTTTTGTCATCCAATTTAGGGGTCAGTTTAGGAGAAATTTGGGTCTGTTAAAGGACCTTTCACAAAATATTTTATCCTAAAAACAGGCCTTTCACAAAATGTTTTATCTTAAATATGGACCTTACACAATATTTTTCATTTTAAAAAGAAACCTTTCACAAAGTTCTTTTGTTGGTAAACAACCCCTTCACAAATCTAATTGTGGGTCATTCAATACCAAATCAACACAGCTTACAACCCGATCCCCTCTGATTTTTTTGAAAATTAACACAGTTGTTGTCTACTATGACCTATAGCCAGATATCAAATTTTAGATTCCTACCTCATTTTTTTTTTTCAAAAGTTACAAGTTTTTAATCTTTTAAAAAAGTGAAAAAATGTGACACATTATCTCATAAAACAGCACATAACTTCTGTATGTGCTACTGAAATAAATAAGAGCTCATTTTAAAGCAATTGGTGCAAGCTTTTCGGGGATGTATAACATGACGACTCAAATAAAAAATCTAGCTCACATGACCTTGACTATCTCAAAATATGCCCTTTTTGTTTTCTGATTTTTTTTATATTTTAACCACCAATTATTGTTTTTTAAGATAGCAGATTTTTCAAGCTGTGACTGGCAAGGCTTTTAAAGTTATGAATTAAAAAAAAAAAAAAAAAAAAAAAAAACATTCGCATCTTTGTGCAGTGCAGTACTATCTATTTACTGTTATTATTGTTCTAATTATGAAAACATTGCCCAAATTTCCATTCTTATTTATCTACATAAAAATGATGAGTGAGAACAGACATTCTCACTCAGCCATTTGCTTATGATATGCATACATAGTGTTCATATTTTTAGGCCTGATATGTTATCATACACTGTATAAATTAGTTTTGTTTACTATTTGCTTTCCCCCCCCCTCCATACCCAATGTCATTGCTTCCGTGCCTTTAGCTGAAATTGTATAAGTTCAACCTGTAACAGTGTTTACAGAATTTTTTGTTATAAGTTGCTTCTAGGTACAGTCAAAATATCTTCCTTTATAGGATATGCATAAGTCTGTGAAGGTCCATGTGGATGCAATAACATAATTTTAGCTTCTTCAGTTTCTTTCAAGATGTTCAAACACACAGACAACCCACCAATTTCCCTTATATACACACATTACGGATCTACAAATATCCATCAAGGGTAGTTCAGTTTTGATGGAGATACATGTAGTTTTAAGCATTGTGGCTCTAGAATATATTTTAATGTGAATGTTGTTTTCATTGTGAAATAAGGCAGTGCAGCTGTTGTGTGTTGCAAAATAGTTTTAGCAGTTTCAACCTTCACCATCTTATGCATATCCTGAAAAGGAAGATATTTTGACTATACCTATAAGAAACAATAAAAAAAGCTGATGTAAACACTGTTACAGGAAGAACATACAATTTCAGCAAAAAGAACTAAATGAATGACATTAGCTATGTGGGGAAAAAAAAAAAAAAAAGGAAAGGAAATAGTAAACAAAACAAATTTATACAATGCATGAATAACCTATCAGGCCTAAAAATATGAACACTATGTACACATATCATAAACAAATGGCTGAATGAGAATGCCTGTTTCATATAATTTTTATGTAAATAAATAAGCATGAAAATTTGGGCAATGTTTTCATAATTAAAACTAATAATAACAATAAATAGATTGTCCTGCATTGAACATAGATACGCATGCAACTTCTTTAAAAATTCACAACTTGAAAACCCTTGCCAGTCCCAACTTGAAAATCTGCAATCTTATAAAACAATAATAGGCGATCTATATACATAAAAATGAATGTTTGTGGGTGTGTATGGCATTGAAAAACTTCAAAACCGTTGGACCGATCGCTATGAAATTAGGTACACCTAAGTCTTTTGTCACAGAAATGGTTTTTATGCTATCCATTTTCCTCTAGCTCACCACTAGGTGGCGCTGCAGATCGTCGAATTCTATTCAACCGCTTGCTATTAAAATACCGTTTGGCCTATCTTGAAGAAAATTGGTGTGTATGGATATTTGAAAACTGAGAATATTTTTACACACTCCATTTTGCTATAACTTGCCACTAGGTGGTGCTGCAGAGCGTCGAATTCTATTCTGTTGGACTGCTTGCTATGAAAATACCATTCAACCGATTTTGATGAAAATTGGTACACATGGATGTTTGAACACTGAGAATGTTTTTACGCTATCATTTTCCTCTAACTCGCCGCTAGGTGCCGCAGCAGAACGTCGAATTCTATTTAACCGCTTGCTATGAAAATGCCGTTTAACTTACTTTGACGAAAATTGGTATGTTCAGATGTTTGAACATGGAGAATATTTTCTAACTATTCATTTAGCTCTTACTCACTACTAGATGGCACTGCAACACATTATTACTTAACTCGCTATTAGATGGCAATGCAGTATACCAACTTCTTGACCGGATAATTGATATACATAGATACTTGAACACAGAGAATATTTTCATGTTATTCATTTTGCTATAAATAGCTACTTTATTGTGCTGTAGCACATCATTACCTTAACTCGCCAAAAGATGGTGCAGCAGCATATAAAGACTGTTCAACTGATCGCTATGAAAACTGGCATAGATAGATATTTGAACAAGGAGAATATTTTGGCACTATCCATTTTGCTATAACTTGCCACTAGATGCCACTTCAAACCAGTGACTTCAGGACCGTTCAACTGATTGCCATGGAAATTCGTAAACATAGATGTTTGAACGAAAAGTATATTTTCGTGGCATCCGCTTAGCTATAACTCGCTTTCTGTAGCGTTCAACCGTTTGCTATGAAAATACCGTTCAACTGATTTATGAAAATTGGTACACACAGATATTTGAGCACGGAGAACACTTTTACACTATTGGTTTTGCTATGACTTTCCTCTAGATGCCGATGCAGTGCACCAACTTCAAAGCCATTCGACTAATCACCTTAAAAATTGATATACATACACATTTGAGCAGAGAGAATATTTTTTTAGTATTCATTTGGCTGTACTCATCACTTGATGGCACTGCAGCCAGGTCCTGATTTCCGGGAGGGCATTCGGGGAAGTGCCCAGGCTCCCTCAAATTGGTCTTTAAGTTTAAAAATTTGTAAATTTTGAATAAAATTTCGAAAGAGGGTCTCCTAATGAAGTTTTTGCCGAGGGCCTCCAACTCGGCAAATCTGCCCCTGTGTGCAGCACTTTATTATTTTAACTTGCCACTAGATAGTGCTTCAGCAATCAACTTCTTGATCGTTCAACTAACCGCTCTGAAAATTATACATACACATTTAAACACTGAAAATATTTTTGTGTTATCCATTTTTCTTAACTCGCCCTTTGATGGCGCTTTAGCATACTATTACTTTTAATTTGCCACTAGTTGGCGACGCAGCGTATCTTGACCGTTGAGCAGTTTCTATGAAAATTGGTACACATAGATATTTGAATGATAATTTGAAACACGAAAATATTTTGATGCTTCCCATTTTGCAAAAACTTCGAAAGTTGATGGTGCTGCGATGAATCATTTTCTTCACCGTTCAAATGATCGCCATGAAATTCTTTATGCATAATTATTGAACACAGATAATATTTATGCAATATCAATTTTGCAATATTATTTATTATGATAAATGGTAATTACAACATATCATAATATAAAAAAATAATCCATCCATTGAAATGCGAAGAAAGGGGCCCCCAGCTAGTTAAAATATAAAAAAAATCAAGGAAAACAAAAAGGGCATATTTTGAGATATTCAAGGTCAAGTGATTTAGATTTTATATTCAAGTTTCGACTTCATGTTATATATCCCTTAAAAGCTTGCACCAAGAGCTTTAGTAAAATGAGCGCTCATTTATTTCAGTAGCACAAATAGAAGAGAAGTTATGTGCTGTTTTATGAGATTAAGTATTGTTATGTCGTAGGGAATAAATAACATTTAGACTAAGTGGAAAATTAACGGGTTTTTATTGTATTTAAAAGTTTTTTTTTGAAAAATGAAAATAATTAAAGAAAGTTTTATTTAGGATAATTTTGCCCAGAGAAATTAAGTTTTTGGGGGTATGTGAGGACATTATGGGGGGTTTTGTATCAGTTGGATTTGTAATTTAGAGATCCATGTGCTTGTCATTAATTGCGCGCTAAATGACAGATACATATTTTTCTAAGTGAAATACCTGATATAGTTTCTTTCATAATGGGTTGCACATATGTTGAAAACTACCTTAATGATTTTGATAATGAATTTTACATTTAGTATTTTTTTGTGTTATTTTGGTGGCTGACATTTTTTTTGTGGCTGACAAAATTTTTTTTTATATAACGATCTTCTAGTTCCCTTAATTAATATATTAACATAAATAAATTTTAACAATTTTAATTTTTTACTAATTTTCTTTTGATTTACAACAGTCACTACTGGGTAGCCATTTTCTTTTGGAATCAGTACGATCCCGGCAGATACATGCGTTCCCGCGTCTTTGACGTTGCCAGATTCAAGGAACAAGAATTTTTAAGGCCGTTCACGATATGTTTTACATCTTGCAAATAATTAATAAGGAGTTATTAAATTCAAGTGGAAGTGCAAAGAATATTCGTTTACTAAAATATACACATCGTTATTTACAAAGTAATTACGAAGTCAATAAAGGGTGCTGACTTAAACATCAACTCCATGGCCAACATTTCGCTGCAGCAATCGATGTCTGAGTACGAGAGTATGATGATGGCTATAAATATCAAAGTCAGAGGTGGCGTCGGTCTTCGTCGTATTTTCTTCTTGGATTTGTCGGAGTGACTTGTTAGACATCGGCTGAGAGAATGGCGCCAATGGACGGTGACTTAGGAAGGAGCCACGGGAATGAGACCTGAGTGATGTTTTAAAGGAGGGCCCTCCAATCATTAACCCATGGATAAGTTTTTTTTTATGCATGCTTCCTTTAACTAATTTTTTTTTCTTTCTGTCAGCCACTTTAATTTTTTTTTTGTGTGACATGTGGGTTTAAGCCGGAAATGTAAGCTAATTTTTTAAGGGTAATAAGAGGCATTAATATGTGATATTTTCTGGTAATATTGTTTAATTTGATTAATATGGGGTTTACTAAGATCAATCAAAATAAATTTTTGTAGTCTGGACTAAATGAAGTAGATGTTTAAAGATTGGGTTCTAGTGTGCCTCATGTGAATTGTTTTGGTATGTTCAGCAAAATGTATTATGTTGGAAGATAGTTGTAATTTAGTAAAATTTGTCAAGCTAAATATTATGTTAGAGCATTATAATCGAGATTTATCAAAATATGTGAAAAAGTTGGGCAGATGTAAAAAGATTATAATACCTTAAGATCGCTGGTAAATACATTGTTAAGTGATAGCTGGTGCTTCAGGAGTTTAAATCTATTATAGTTGTTTAATGTTAATGTTAATAAATGAACTGTTCAATTTATTCTACAGTTTATTTCTTTTGTTTGTGTGCATTTTCTTTTTCACTCGAACTTCATAGGGTTTTTGCAGAAATTTAGATATAACACCAACGGTTTTGTACAGCTTTTTAAATCTATACGATCACTAAGCCATATTAAGTTTATTTTTGTTGCTTTATTGAATCTATTTGTATTTTTGGAAATTTAAGGAAATGGTTTATTTTACGGCACCTCTTTTTGAAACGGTCAAAGAAATTTAAAAGTTAATTTACTTAAAATGAAGTCAAATATTAAGATATTAAAATATGTCAACAACAAAGTATTTTTAATCCCAACAGTATCACATTTTTTTCACTTTTTAAAAAAGTTTAAAACTTTTGAAAAAAGCGAGATAGGAATTTAAAATCTGATATCTACCTACAGATTATAGTGGACAATAATTGTGCCAATTTTCAAAAAAAAAAAAAAAAAAAAAAAAAAAAAAAAAAAAAACTGAGAGGTTTGGGTTGTAAACTGCCATTTTCTGTGTTGATTTGACATGGAATGGCCTTTGTTCAATTTGGTAACAAATTTGAATTGAGTTGTCACACAGATTACAAGTTTTATAAAATTAATAATCAATTATAAAATCTTAAAACAATAAAGTTGCACATGTAATTGTTTTACTTAAAAAATGAAAAATAAGATAGTACTAACTTTTTAATGCTGAGCTAAGGAAAAAGAGCTTTGGAAAAAAGAAAATGATGTACAGATGTAAGACATGTTATGGTGGAATTGCCTTTCACATTAAACTATACGATTACTGAAAAATATCTCTGGGTTATTTTATTCCATGTCAAAAGTCAACAAGGTCCACAACCCAACCCCCCAGAATCCAATGAAATTTGGTATATTTGTTCCATCTACAGAGAAATGAATAAATGCGAAATTTTTAGTCCTTATTACAACCAGTTTTTGAAATATTCATCAAACTTTAGGAATTCTTACACTACAAAATTAGATCTAGTTACTGTTCTAATTATTAGAAACTTGATTTAAGTGCCTGTAAAAAGTACATAAGTTTCCCTTTTAAATTATATGATACATGAATAAATGATACAAAATTTAAATTTCAAGGTCATTATTTGAATTTAAAAATTTCATAACTACATTTTAAAATTTTTTTGAAAAAAATATATGTTATTCTTCTACTTATTGTTGAACAATATCTCAAAGTTTCAGTTTGGGACCATCATGGGTTTCTGAGTAATAAATTTAAGAAAATTTCTAACATCTCGATTTAATTACAGCATTAAAAGAAAATTTCTAAATTTCGAATTAATATTTCACTTTCATTTTAAAGCAATGTTTTGAGTTAACAAAGAATTTTTATAATGTTTTATACCACTTTTATTGGAGGTGGTTAATTGAATCCCCTCCCCCCAACTATATATATCTATATCTAATATAAATAATTTTTCTACTAAAAACAATTTGCAGTCTTGAAAAAAAAGTTTTGAGATTGAACATTATCAGAACAAAGAATTTTGATAATGTTTTACAACATTATTAGGAGCAGTAGTATAGCCAGGATTTTATTTCGGGTAGGGGAGGTGGCTGTGCATCAAGTTATAAGCTAAGTAAAGGGTCAGATTTGAGGGTGGGGGGTATGCAGCCCCCTCCCCTCTTGATTTGGGCCTGATTGGGAGTGCTTCAAAAAGAAGCAGGGGTGATACTAAGAAAAAATATAGCAAAGTGCATTAACTAGAGTGAATGTAAGATGAATTTTTATTTTTCAATATTTTTTTTCCTATACAGGTTATTTATTTTCCTTTATGGATTCCCTTTTCCAAGTTTCTGTCAATTTCAATAGTTATAGACAATCCGAGTTATATTGTGGTGCTCTTATTATCACTCTTTCATTCAAATAACTTGCCACTGATGACCCGAAAAATAAGTTCAATTACTTAGCTGCCTTACCAGCAGCAGTTATGTATGACTGACAGTGCCTAGTTAGTTTCTTTCTTGGGTAACTTTAGCTGATGACAGTACATACGTAGTTGGGGGAAGGGAATCAATCTGGTATTTTAAAATATAAGTTACAAGAATTAATATAAATATTTTAAATATAAGCTGTCTTTTCATAATCTTTTAACATTTGCGGAGGGCACCCAGGCTTCCCCAGTTTCTCTTAAATACACCCCTATTAACAAGTATGGTCTTCAAAGTATAATCCTTATGCGTGGTGGCTTTACTGTGTTCACCACGTATAAAATGAGTTCTTTTGTTAACATGGTTTGTTGCTATCCATTTAAAGAATATGGTTGTTCATGAAAAAATTTAAGGAATGTGTTACCTCGGATGAAAAGATTGTCATAAAAGAAGTGTCCAAGAAACAATTTGAACAAGTAAGTAAAGCTTTGAAACAAAGTTAAAAAGTTTTCTCAAAGCAATTTGTCGACTGAACTGTTGAGCTGGAAGTGATTGATCAATTAAAACAGAAATTTAGAAAAAGGACAAGTGAGTAAAATGACCAATTTTAACCTTTTTACCTAAAAGTTGGTCTGTGAAAAGAATTCATAAGGAATTTAAGGCCAGTAATTGCAGGTAAGAAAAACAAAAGGGTATTCTTTCACTGCAAATTTTAAAGCCTGGCAAAACTCATCAGTAATAATTAATTTTAATAACAGGCTAACAACAAGAGCACAGCATAATGACCTTGAAATTTCAATTTTGAATAATTTATATATGTAGCATATCATATGAACGGGAAACTTGTGCACTTTTTACAGACACTTAAAGCAAGTCTCTGTTATAATTAGAACAGAAACTAGAGCTAATTTTGTAGTGCAGGAATTCCTAAAATTTGATGAATTTTACACATTTTAAAGTTAAAAAAATTAATAGTAATAAGGACTAAAAATTTCCCATTTATTCATTCCTCTATAGGTAAAACAAATGTACCGAATTTTATTGCATTCTGAGGGGTCCGGTTGAAAATCCCAATTTTTGAAGGATTTGATATGGAATGACCCCTCTATTATCCATAAATTTCAATTATCTGATGTAGGTGGTTCCAATTACGATAACTGAGGTTCTACTCTATATGTACTACTTATTTTAATCAGTATAAGTGAATAAATTATAGATGTGTTTATTTACAAAAATCTATATGTGTTTGTTCATACATATATAGGTTGTTTTAAAGACTTTCTATAAAATGTCTTATGGAGCTTTAATTTAATACTAAATTTAAATTTGTAAAATCGTATACTTTTCACATATACTCGAAAGCAGGACCCTATTTTTATACCCTGGCTAGAAAAACTTGAATGCTAATTTCAGATACACAAAATTATGAGTACATTTTTCATAATTTCACCGAAACTGGACCATGTCTGAAAAGTCAAACAGTCTGGTCAACCTCTGCACATGCCTCACTAAGACGCTAATGGCCAAAAGACCATGTAAATTATTAAAACTATACGATGTCCAACCTGTATTTCCACTAAGAAAATCAGGAAGAGTCGGCAGGTAAGTATAGTGGGGGAAAAAATGTCTGAAATTATACTGAATTTAAAATAGAACATCATACTTGTTGTGCAACAATTCTGGCATGTGTAACCAGTAACATCTCTTGAGTCCGAATCTTCAGAATCCTCTCCTTCATCACTTCCTGAACTTGCATCCACTAAAGAAAGGAAGCAAATAATAAATAATAACAATCATGCTAAAATTTGTATAAATATTACATAAATTACAAATTAAATTTGAAAAGTTACAACATAAATACAGTGGACCCCCGTTAATCCAAACTAAACCAAAGGCCTCAAAAAATTTGTATTGGAATTAATGTTAAATATATCTCATTAATTCAAACAAATTTTTTCTTTAATGAGAAAATTAATTAATGTAATTTAGTTTGAATAAATTACAGAGATTCAATTTATTTAAACTAAAAATTTGGGGAAAGAAAAATAAAGAGGAATAAAGTAAGAAAATCTGAAACACTTTCAGATTTTAAATACACACTAAAGTGCTATACATTAAAAGCACATCATAATTTATGCGTCATCCCTATTTTTCTTCCTTATTCCATTAATTTGGAAAGAGTATCATAATCTCTGAGGGTGCCATACTTTTCCATAAAGCTCATCTTTAAAATCGAAATCTTAAAATCGCCAACTAAAACTATTTCATAATCTTCGCCAAGTATATTCCAACTATATTTCACCGTTTTAAATATTGTTTCGAATGTGCATCATAATCCA
Organism: Cheiracanthium punctorium; assembly: GCA_038373885.1. NCBI lineage: Eukaryota > Metazoa > Arthropoda > Arachnida > Araneae > Cheiracanthiidae > Cheiracanthium > Cheiracanthium punctorium. The sequence goes on along the minus strand of JAWZYV010012288.1, from coordinate 60,182 downwards.
TTAATGTTTGTCTTTCTTGGGTTGATTCCTACTTTAATGCCCCAACTCTCACCAAGGTGGCAATAATTAAACATATGCAATTACCATGACAATTTTTCGTAGTTATGTGGCAACTGTAATTTAGAATTAAAACTAGTTGCGTGCCTGTTCTTCGCATGGTAGGAAATGAAAATTCTCCTTACATATGTAATTTGAATTAATTCCAGTGATGTGGAATCTAAAAAAAAAAGTAAAATTTTTTTACTCTTGACGTAAAGCTTGTGTCATGAGTACTAACCTGGCATCATTGCAATACAATGACTAAAAAAACTATGCCTGTGCCATTCGCGATCAAAAAAGTGAAAAGCTTGACGGTTTGTTGAAAACTCCTGACTTTCAAAATGTCTTATTTCTATACTTGCCGCCTTCGGCGACCAGTTTTGGCTGTTGACAGCCGCTTCGCGGCCAAATTCAAAATTACAGTTAGCAGCTGCCTTCGGTGACCATCTGGTCTGCAAACGGACTGCTTCGAGACCGAAATGTGTAACCAATGGCTTCCGGGCCGCTTTGCGACATATGGATCAATTTTACACTCTACAGTGAGCGGTTGTCTTCGGCAACTATCTGGTCCGCCGACGCCCGCGTTGCGACCAAATTGAGCAACCTACGGCACACAGGCCGCTTTGTGACTGAAGGGTGTTTATTTATTTATTTATTTTTTTTTTCGGACTTCCACCGACACACTCTCTGGAGAAAAGAATTGTTCCCTCTCTGGTTCTCCATTTTGATGTCAAGTGATGCTAGTCACGAAATCCCTTCTTCTGTCTTCGGAAGTTTCAAATTATTTCCGACGATTGGAAGGTTTCTTTTTTGGAAAGGGGGGGGGGGGGGGGGGGAAGGACAGAAAACGGTCGAAAATAACGTAAAATATAAAATAATTCAAAAATTAAAAAACTACGCCCGAGGTGCAAACTCCGGGATGCTTGGGAGCCCCCCTGCAGAGTTTGGTTCAATTCGGTTGTATAGTTAGTCCGCTACACGAACTACAGACAAACAGACACTCTTATTATACGTATAGCTGTTTTTTGGGTTCAAGTTGTAGCATTAGATTCCTCAGACACTACAAGAAATGGACAACCATTTATTTAACAATAGCTGCGAAGAAGCGAATATTTTACTAAAATCATATCTGCATGTTAGTGGTGTAGTCAGATAATTTTCATGGGGGGTGGTTACTACTACTGCAACTCACATATATGTATATGTGTATGTGATAAGGGAGTGAAGAATATAAATTTTGTATGGCAAAAAAAAATTCCTCATGGGGGGTGTTTATGACCCTCCTAGGTTATGTCACTACTGCATGTGACAAAACAGAATTTCATTTTTAAAAAAGTTCAAGTAATCTCCTCTGTTGAAATTACTGCAGAATATATTAATGCAAATTAGAATTATTTATCGTTTAGTTGGTTGTAAGACAACTGTTGAAAATGAGGAACAGAATACTTTTAATTTCATGAAATATTTATTAACATGGTATATTGCGATTTATTCTTATTATCCTAACAAATCTACTAATACTACCTATTATGCATATTAATACTAACTATCTTCACTTCTCCCACTTCAAGGCTAGATTAAAAGAAACAGCTTAGATTATTTGGCACCAATGGGACCTTTTTATTCTATGGCGATTCTTTTCAATTTACGCATTAGCATAAACAATAATCATATCACATAATGGTTGCCATTAAGGAAGTTCTCCACATATATTTTATTTATGCATAGTTTTGCTAGATTGGCGTATTTAGCACCGCAAAACATTTCACCTCACCGTGGGGGGGAAATATCCAAGTGGTGCCAGTTTAAATATCCATGTATCCAATATAGAATAGCTTATAAATCCCCTGTGGTTCTGTCTCCAGAAAAACACCAAACTGTGTAATCTCGAGCTATCTTAACTAGCTTTAATTGTGACGGGGAGTTGAAGAGTTTACAAATTTCCCAGGTTTTTTAAATTCATGATGTTACTGTTTAACTGCTGTAAAAGATACCCCAATTGGTTCATGGAGTTAATTTCGATATTTCGCACAGTAGTTTTCAAACGGTATCATACTAAAACTTTGCTTTATATAGGACTGCTATGGAGGAAAGTAATTCAACGTTAAAATAAAACTATACTCGCAACATGCATGCATATGCTAGGAAATGCCTGCGTCATAATTAAATGCCAAAAATAAAAAAGTAGATAGAAAATTTTTTACATATTGCGCTTTAAAACAAACTTTCTTTTAAAATGAAGATCATTTTCAGATGCGTTAAAACATTTTAATTTTTAAATAAGCAACAGATTAAAATGCCACTTGTATTAATAATAATTGTGAATTTCTTAGCTTATTCCTACAGTTAAGTTTTAATCAAAATATCATCTCCCTGTGTTAAAAAAAGAGCAGGAATAAGTGTGTTAAAGTTGTGGCAAAATTTTTACGTGTTTGAAACCAACTTATGGCATAAATCCTCATTTGGGAATTGAAAATCCAGCGCCCATTAAAAATTTCTATGGATAGGATGAAAAACCCTTTTTTCTAATCCTTTTTGTGGCAACCCAAGATAAATTCTCGTGCCATGATTTATTAATGTAATGGCGTAAACTCTCCACATTGATGCTATTAAATTCTAAACATTGTTATATTAAAATTTGTAAAAAATCACCTAATTTATATATATATATATATATTAAAGAGGGTGAAAAGAATTTTTTATCATTTGCCAAAATATCAAAAGTTATGGCGAGTAGAATTCAAGATGCGACAGTTTTAAAATTACTTAACGAAAATTTATTTCAAACTAGTTGTCTGCCCGTGGTCGAAATTCGACCATAAAGCATTATTATTATTTTTTTTAAATTTGAGTGTGAATAAAGTTCTTCTGTCAAAGAATATGTCTCACCATTCCATATACAGTGGAACCTACTAAAGTGACCACCTTGGCTAAGAGACTATCTGTCTTTAGTGACCACTTTTGTACAATTTCACTTTACAACAACCACACTTTTCTGTGAAGAGGGTGTTTTTGTAACTATCATATTTTGCTAAATGTAAAGTCGCCATCGGTGGCAAGCTATCCTAGCTGTTCTGAAGTTTTTATCAAAGAAAATGCATGAAGTACTGTTTTCTAAGAGCTAATTATTAACTATACATATACGCAAGTCGCTAAATTATGAAAAATCGCCATAAATGACTAATACGCAAGGTGTTCCATGGGTTTCACATAATTAAAAGTAGTGTGAAGTTTAAATTTTTATGTTCCAAGGAACATGCAAGAACCAAGCAATGTATAGCTCGGTAGCATTCTATCTGATCCAACCTTTGTGTTTTGTTCGTTGAAATTATGCCTTTTTTTACGAATAAGCCTTATTATGGGCCGAATGTCTCATATGAAGAGCGAGCGTGACGAGTCTAGGGGCCTTGGCCCCTAGTTGAATATAAATACGAAATTAAAATAAACTTCCAAAATATGGAAAGGGATAAATAACTATGTACGGAAATCACTTTAGGTTTGTAAGAATTTTGCGCAGATCACAATTATTTGGCAATTTTTCACTTGCTCCCGGCTAACAAAAAAGAGCACACTCATAATCAAAGAATTTAATAACTCTACTGGACTTTGGAAAAACTTTCACTGTCATCATAGCAAATTATTTTATCGTAGCTACGGTGATATATTCAAAATTCATCAGATATTCGGTTATGCCAACATTAATAAAAGTTCAATCATCATTTTTAGGTTCTATTATAACTAACTTCAATATGTTATCTGAGAGTATGTTTTAGAAAATATTTCCATACACTTCATTAATAATATTTTTTGGAGAAAATTTGCTTTAGCATACTGCTGGGTGGGAGATTATGAAGAAATTGTCGAATTGGCGAGTTTCTGTGTAGTGTCTCTTGGATTGCGACCTGCCCGGAACAAATAGTAAATATTATTCTCTCCTCCAAGGTTTTTCTAGAGCTTTGAAACATGGAATTTACAACACTTTGCGCACTTATCGCCGTCTAAAATAAGTCTCCAAGCACATTTTAGTCATTGGCGCATCACCGAACTGGGGAATAATTCCACTTTTTTGCAAATTTTGTTGTAATACTATATCCTATAGTACTGCTGGAATTAAGTGTTGCTATTTAAAAATTGACACAACAATGGAACCATCGCCCGACTTGGTGCGAAATACGTGCCAAATTACTTCTCTAATTTTTTACGGTGCTGCATTACCATATTACACAAAAATTTTAACATTCGCACAAACAACTCGATACGAACTTTAACTGTGCCGAATTTCACGGTCATCCATTCCCGCAGTGCACTGCAAAAGGGACACTAAGATTTTGCTTAGCGTATTTATATATACATAGACATTACCTTTAAATAAAAAATTCCTGAAAATCTGCAAATTATGTTACATATTCAGAAAAAAGTGGGACTATATTCCGTATCCGGTGCTTTGTTTACATACCAATGTTTGTGTTTATGATTCATGGGAAACAATCTGACGCCAGGGTGGGCGATGCACCGCCAAAGTGAAGTTACCTGCAGGTGGTAGTTGTGACTAGCAAGTAGGGATGACAATTTGGAACAACAAGTAAGTACATACAGCATTCCATTACTTAATTATTTTGGGTTGGCAATTAATGTAGTTTTAATAATTATGTGTCTTCAAATTCCTTAACTGAGCATTTATGGCTAATTTTGCTCACTTTAGTTTTCATCTAGTTCCTTTGGGATTGTTGAAAGCTGTGCATAACTCCTAGAGAGCCATGACTGCAAAGCTCGCCAAAGTGTAAACATTTCGCGTAAACATTTTAAATACTGTTTGGAATGGGCATCATAATCCACGAATGTACCGTGTTTTCCTTCCTTGCTCCATAAAACACTTCTTTGGAATAGAAATCTAATCGCCAAAATACGACGATTTTTTAGGTTGGTGAAATTGAAAATTGCTGCAATACGCTCGTATGTCTATCGCGCCATTACAGTATGCTCAGACGAAAACCTCCTCAATGAAGAACTCCAATTTATTAAAACCCAATGTAAAAATGCAGGTTACCCAAAATCCATCGTGAAAAACCATTTCAAAAAGAGAATCAAGAAGCGTGAACAAATTAACAACTATCAAAACCCGAGACCAAAATTTACCAACGCCATTCCTTACTGCAGGGGAGCCGCTCTAAAAATAACAAATGAAGCTGCTAAGAAAAATAATAAAATTCCCATAAAACCTAATCAAAATATTTTCAAATGCATTCGCATTGATAAAGATGCTCCTGATGAAACCGCCGCCATTTATAAAATAAACTTTACAGACAATAGTTCTAAATAAACCAGGCTGCTATATTGGTATGACTAAAAGGAAAATCAAAGACCAAAAAAAGGAACACCACAATGACATTAAATTCAATAAACTCAGTACTGCCCTCTCAAAAAATAGCCCAAGAACGCCCCATAGAAATCGACTTTAATAATAGCCAAAAACTCTCCAATTACAAAAATAATTATTATGCCCTAAACACGGAGGATTTGCAGATTATAATGACAGATGGCGCTATAAATGAGATACACAGATGCACATGACACATGCACAGATAGATTCTGTATGGAACGCCATACTGAGGAAGAGAGCAAGGCATTTTGAGACCAGAGCTGAAGAAGGTGGTGGCTGCCACCGAAAGTGCTACTGATGGATTTTAATGTGTTTTTATCTGCTTTTAATGATTTTAATCCTGCCTGTCCTATTGCTTTTAAATTAATGTATGGGTCATTTTCAAAATTGGGTGCCATTTGGAAATTTAAGAAACAAAAATATAATTTCAAAGAATAAATAGTTTTTTTGCTTAATATAAAACATACCTTGTTTCTAAACATTACTTGAGTATTATTCATGCATTTTTTCTTTTATTTATTTTTTTCCCATTTTCCATTATCAGACTGGATGAAATTTGTTATGTTTGTTACCGGATATTTTCTTATTTCGAAATTTGTTTCCGAAATTTCTTATTTCTTATTCGAAATTTGTACACTTATGTTTAGCCGAAAATAATGCAAAATGATATATTACATAAGTATAGAGTCCTTTTGTCCATATAATATAGCCTTTTTCATTTAAAAAATAGTCTTCATTTTTTTTTGTTTGTGATGTCTTACCAAATATGTCATGTCTGTTACTTATTATAGTAACAGACATGACATTTCAAAGAAAATTCATTAGTCTAAATAATTCCACAAGAACATGAAAAGAGACATTAATTTAGACTAAAAAACTAATGATCTAAATGAATGAATTAACAAATAAATAAATAGATTTTATACAATTAATTAAGGTAACAGACATGACATGCTATAAAAATACTTATCACAAATAGGGATGTAATGAATATTCGGCTGTTTTGCCGAATATTTCTACATATTCAGCTGAATAATTTCAGAACAAAGCTGAGAGAAAAATATTTTTTTAAATGCATTTACAAATAATATTGCTTAGTTATACTTCAATATGTTAATCTCATATAATAAAATATCCTAAGTCACTGAATTTTAAGCTGAACGAAACATCATCTAATGCATTTAATAATATTACAGAAATGCAGACTTTTCTACTTGGTGACACTACTTGACTTCATTTTCTAATTTTTTTATTGGGTGGGGGTAGGAAGAATTTTTTCAGATCCTCAATTACAACCATAGTTTTAAAAAGCTGCTAAATACGTTTTTTTCAGAGGCTGTAAAGCCTAAAACAGGATGTGATTATGTGTAGTTACCAGATTAATCACATTTACCATAGCATATTTATTAAATTATGAATATGTCAAAATATAATTATGCTGTTATTAGTGATTAACTTTGTGAAAGATATTTTTTCATGACCGAGATTTTTTAGTTCTACAGAAATTATACTTTTACGTGTTTTTAAGTACCTACAAATAATATAAAAGGAGTTTTAATTGGTCTTTTTTTAGTTCTTAGTTACAAAATTAAAAAGCGATATTATATTTACAATTAAAATGAAATTTTTAAAAATTTAATATTCGGTATCCGGCCTAAACTATGTGCTGAATATTCGGTATTCGGCCTGAGCAACTGGCCGAATATTCGGTATTCAGCTATTCGGCCAAATCACTATTCGTGACATATCTTCACAAATAGGCTTTTGCTTTTTCAAGAAAATACCAAAAACTCAATATGTCTGCTTATATTTCTTTCTTGACCACATTCTAATGGTAAACAGGTGTTGCTATTCTCTAATTTCAATTTTTTAAAAAAGTTGAAATAATGTATGGTAACAGACGTGACATCAATATTTAATTATCAAAAGTCATGTACTTTTTTTAAACCATAAAAAAAAAAAAAAAAAGAGCTTTTCATAATGTAATTTAAACTATTTCATAATTTTAAAGCACGACAGGGCAGAAATTTTAGCTTTGGGGCAGTAATTGTGCAGAACACATTTTATGTTCTATGATTCGGACAGCTATATTTCAGTATCTTCTCTATTAATTTCCTTAAAAAAAAAAAAAAAAAAAAATAAATTAAAATAGTATGTTTTTTAATCTTTTGTTTCAGTACTGGAAACTGTCTGATAAAAAAACTATGATAAAAAGAAAAATCATTTAATTTTTTTAAAAACTTGTAAAAAATATTTTATACAAGCAGACAGCAAATGGCACCGAATTTTGAAATTGAACCGCATATACATTGAGATAAATTTAGGAATTTTTTTTTCATATTATTTGAAATTAATATAAAAAATTTTCAGTATGAAATTCATGCTCAGTAACCTAAAATTTCATATCTTAGAGTATAGTTTTTTGGAAACTATGTTTATGACATTTCACTCACTATAATCATTAGATGTAGGTCTATTTTGTTTTACTGGACTAGGTTTGATACGACGAAGAGTACTTTGCCTACGGTTCCTTCTGTGAGTCCGTGATGTAACAGCACCAGGTGATTTTTTCCACAAGTAGTAAAATTCTACCAAGTCAGCCTAAAACAAATAATATTTCTTTAAAAAAAGTAGTAATCAGATAATAACTAAACACATTCAGAATACAGTATGTAGATTCAAATCACAGAACTTTAACTTAACTTAGTTGATTTTTTTAAGAATTTTTAAATTAGATGTACATGTATTACTAGTAGATAAATTTACAACTGCAAAATATAATAACATTTTAGTGTAATAACCATTTCTGTTATTAGATACGCTTTCCAATTTGCTCTTAGAAAAAAAATTACCATTAGTGGTGTGCAATGGCTTTTAATGTTATTGTGAAACTCCACTTTAAGCCTCATCACCATCAACCCTGGTGATAGGGACATGGAAAATTAAGTGTATATATGCTAATAATGCAAATATGTTAATGCCAGGGGATTTTCATTTTTTCAAATAACCAGGAGTCACTCTGTCAATCACCAACATCAAAAGTTGCAAAAATAAAATTAGCTTGACGAAGGAAAATACATTTTGGCAAAAATATTTTCAATGTACTTCTTAATGATGTCCCACAAAATCAAACTTGGTGAATGGGTTCTGTGAAAATTAAAAAACACCAGGGCAACTCCTGAATAACTAAAATATTGGTTATTCAAGGGGTTGAAAATTTAAAGTTTCCAGACAAATGAAAAACTTTAAGAGGATAAAAAGTTTCCAGAACAACAAAAGATTTGAAACAAAGTTGATGCATACTTCACATTATCGGCAACAATGTTCCTTGAAGAGGGAATCAGAAAACACACCTACTGATTAATGTCTTAATTTTCATGGTGATAATGGATAGCTGCCAACCTATCTCGACTTAAAACAGGAAGATTAGGGTAAAAAAACAAGAAGATTCCCTGAAAAACAGGAAGATTTTCCCAGTCAAATTTAAACCACACAAAAAAAAAATTGCTAAACTTGATCATTTTTGTGAATAGCTATTACAAGCTGCATCTGCTTGTTGGCCCAAGTAACGATTTGCAGAGCTTTTTGCAAATCAATTTTTCTTTTTTCATCCACCATGAGTGCAGAAGATTTAATTCTCGCACATTTATATATATTTTTCATTATTCTTAATTAGGAAACCTCTTTCAAAATCATGGACCAGCATGATCGGCAACGTTGACTGGTAAATTGTGCTTTATTAAATAAGCACTCTATTTAACTGATGCGTCACATACAGTCGAAAAGTAATTTTAAACTTTACTACCGACTTGCTTTTTTAGTACTTTGAACTTTTTTTCGAAGCTTCAGCAAATGTGTATGGGGAGTACAGCTCTTTTGCTCAAAAGCCCCAACCCAGGGGCAAAATAAGGAGAACTATGACAGTTCAGAAAGGCTGTGTTCAAAATGTGAGAATAATTGAAATCTTCACACTTTTTGACGAAGTCTAGAAGTGTGAAAAAGAAGTGTCTTTAAAAATATCCTGTTATTTTTTTAAAATTTTAGCAGTATATAAGGGAAAATGGCAGGAAAGTAAAAAAAAGGAAGATTTAATTTTCCTGCAGGAAGACAGAAGAAAAGTTCAAAATCAGGACGTCTTCCTTGAAAACAGGAAGAGTTGGCAGCTATGAATGCCCTAAAGTAATTATGTTTGGACCTATCTTTTGGCAATATATTCATATTTTTTTTTATTAGTCTTACATTTTTTAATTGGTTCATCAAAGTTTGGGAAAAAAAAAAAAAAAGAAGACAATCCTCATATAAATCTAGAAAAACCTTAAGAAAATAACTACATTTAACACTAGAATTACGGAGTAGGCCAGTTTGGATCCCCCCCCCCCCATGCAGTGTTTCTTTGAAAAGCTTCAATCACAAATTTTTTGCAAATCAAAAGAGAAAGAAAATAAACATACTGTTTCTTTGTGAGGCAACAGTTCTTTTCTAATTTTGAAGAAATTCTTTCCATACTGCCTTAATCCTTTAACAAAACGTTTCTGTAAAATAAAAGACAAATAAATATTAATATCACATTTAAAAATTCTTGTGCAAAATGTTAAGTGGCCAACACTTAATTTTGTGACCTAAAATGAATTTTAAAGGATAAAACACCACAGAAAAACAATAATAAAGTGGGTAGTTTTTTACAGGGTCACCTTAAAGACTTTCAATAGATTAAATCATTGTTTAAAGTATTTTTAAGCCATTCCTCTACTTAAATAAATCGAAATGAACTATACGCTAAATTAAAATAACATTTTTAACATGAAAAAAGTTATATTAAAATACAGCTTACTTGTTCTTCTTCAACCCATTTCTTTTCTATTCCAGGTGGTATAGGATTTTTTACAAGAGCTTGGAGTGCTTTTCCAGTATCATAACTACTTTCATGAAGCTGAAAAGTGCACAAGTAAATTTTAAATTAACATTTTATAATAAAAATACATTAAATTTTTTAAATGTGTAAAATTCTTAAAAGTATTTATATAATTGTAGCTCAGCATTCCCACTCAATAACTGGAACAAATTTTGCTGACATTTTTCAAAAAATTCTAGTCAGCCACATTACCTTGCTTAGTATGATATAAAAAGTTGCCGTTTATACAACCTATCATAAAATGATCTGCACTAAGGAATACATTGAATCATTTTTTGCTTGATATTATACAATGACAGAAAACAGTGCAGTGCAATAATAGCATCTGTTCCTTATATTTAAAATAGTCATATAAATTAATAAATGCCTAGTATGAATTATCAAATTTAACTAACAAGGAAAGGCTCAAACATAGGAATCGCTGATTTTGAGGAAATGTTTATGGGTTATTGGGTACACATAGTAAAGTAAAATGTCGAAGATTTAGCTGCCAACTCTTGACTATTTTTGAAAATTTTCCATTTAAACATTTAATACACTATTATATACCAATTATCTAGAAAATAGATTGCGTTCTCTGTGGTGTCGTGGTTTCACATTCAGACAGAGATCAAAAGGTTCCAAGTTCACATCTGACTGAATCTGCTCTGTCTGTTTCTTCAGTTTTTTTTTTCTTCTTTTTCTGCCTTAAAACTGGAGTTTTAAAGCTCTTTGTTGTGCATATATTTAATAATTCACTAATACTTTAAGGACCAGGGAGGAATGATAAAAATGGACTTGCTTGTTATTTCATTTTGAATGATGTAATTATTGTTTAAAGTTTCCCACTTAGCTAAAACATGTTACACACATGTAATTACAATTAGAGATTCAATATTCGGTATAAATGATAAGTTAAACCTTTTTATATGTTTAAAACATTTATGATTCGATGCTGAATGCATATAATTTTACATTTGTCAAACTTTAAGTTTGTACTCGCTAAGTTACTTATTGAGTAGTAGAGGATGATAATAATAATAATAAAATATCAGGAGCTTTTGGCTCCCAAGAGGAAAAAACTACAGAGAATTTAATAAAAGAATATTCCAATGTGAATGTAGCATGTTCAAAGTACAGGAAACCTTCAACAAGTAAAGTAACCACTATGCTTCATTAATTGACCGAATTTTGAAACCATATGTAGGGAACGAGAAGTTTTAGGAAAGAAGAAGTCAAACAAATCCAGAAATTTATGACAAAATATTTTTGTGACGATGAAAGAAATTCCACTTAAATATACATCACTTTGTCAACCTTGTGAAGCGTAATTTTACTGACCCCCACACTCTCCCCCAAACATTCAAAATTCTCCATACTTTATGCAAAATAAATGGGAATTAGTAACCTGAGAAGATGCAATAAAAATTAATTAAGTCATGCATTTTTTGCTATCTCTACCATTCTTTTCTGACATCTTAAAACATGCATGGTTTGCAGCAAAATTTTCTGATGAAAGGCAGATATTTCTAAATGTAAATGAAATTTTTCCCCCCACAAATGAAATGAAAAGACCATGCAAATGCAAAAATACTACTTTCATATGTTGTAGCAGATGTCCAAACAATTAGTTTTTCAAGTTTTTAGGACAAATATCACATTTCCTGAATTACACATCTGTAAAAGTAACTAAACACTTTTCGAAATGTGATTGATAAATAATATTTCTCATTTCTGTCACTTTTATTTGCAGTTATTCAATTTTATTCCATAGAAATAATGTTTATTCATGAAATCATGTCAATTTTCTAATGTGTGTAATTTTAAACTGTTTTATGAAGGGAGGGAAAAAAAAAAAACAATTTTCCAAATAATTCTTATATAATAGTGTATCAAATGTTTAAATGCAATTTTCTCGAAAATAAGCAAGAGTTAGCAGCTAATTCTTTGCCATTTTTCTTTACTATGGGTATCCTACACAACCCATAAACATTTCACCAAAATCGGTGATCCCAACGTCTGAGCCTACCCTTGTAAATTAAAATGATTGCTTACATGTACATACATTAATCAATAGATTTTTAAAAAAGCTAATAAACTACTTTTAAAAATTATTTACAACTAACTGTGCACTTCTTAAGCGAGTGTGGTGGGAGGAATGGAAGGGAGATTGTTTAATCAACTTGTATATTTTAACTGTCATTACAAAGTTTTCTAATGCTAAGTATGTAAAGTCTGTTTCACCCTAACTTGGCAGTACAGATAAAGCTACAGTGACCAAATCGCAGACGTCGTCATAGGAACAGGTTACACAGGGGTGTCTATAACCATTGTCATAGCCCCACATTTGGCGGGGAAAAAATTCTTTTTTTTTTTTTTTTCATTGTTATTATGTATCTTAAATAATTTTAGCTCCTGTATATGGTTAATAAAACAAGGATTTCTATTATGTCTATAATAACTTAAGTTGTTTTATCATAGAATGATTTTAAATTAGTTTATAATAATATGAATAATTTTTCACAATTACAAGGAAATATCGTTAAAGTTTGGTATTCTTAAGAAGTAAGAAAACACACACAGAATGGATTTTTAGGATTCATTTGGAAGAGCCGTTTTATATCAAAATTTGTTATCTTTCATGAATTTCACAATTTTCATGAAAAATATTCCTTGACTTATAACATTTCAAAAATTAACCGCATAATAGAAAGACATATAACCGCATAATATAAAATTTTAGACAAATTTACAAAAAAAATTTCAGATTGGAAATTTGCTGTTGACAAAAAGTGCAAATAGAATACGCAGTTCAATAAGCATAATTTCTATTAAAAAATAATTGATTTAATGATAATACGAATGCAAATTTTGGTTCCGAAATTAGTTTAATATTTATTATAAAAACCATTTTCATTAAAACTTGTCATGCTTAAATGCCTATAATAAACCAGTTTCATAAATGTTTTCTGCATATATTTAGCAGAGTTTATGTGAACAGCGTTCATCAAAATGGAAGCATAAAGCAAGAAAAAACATTTATATTGCGATGATTCGGCTGCTTTCTTCTTTTTGTCGTATGACTTAAAGAGTACATAAACACATTGTTTAAAAAGAAAAAAAATCTCATAATAAAAAATTGTTTCTATATTCATGCTAGATTCAATACTACATTTTTAATGCAATTAAAATTTCAATGAAATCTTATTTCTACATTTTCCCCCTTTTTTTTCTGTTTGATACCCACAGGAGGGAGCCGACCCACTAGGGTTTAAGGCTGTAAACCCTCCTGGTAAGTGTCTCCTAATTTTGAACCAATTTCAGATGAGAGATCGGCACTTGGATTGGCACCCCCTGAGGATCGTCATACATGGAGGTCATTGGAGCCGCGACAGATTTTACATGCACCAGCTCCCTTTAGCGTACAGAGCCTTTTCAAAAAATAAGTCTTAGTGATATTGAGAAAAAAAATATTTTAATAATAACAGTATTATTTTCATCATAAGCATTTATACATCTTCACTCAATAGTTCTGAATCGCTGTCAGTAGAATCACTGTTCAGAGATATAATTAAGTTCTGATTTTCCCATACTTCATCTACAAGTCCATCAATTTCCCACATCTCTTTCTCTTTCTCGGTTACATGATTGATGCAATTCATTCAATTTTGAACAGAGACCTTCTCTATTCCTTGGATTACAAGATCCTTCACATCATTAAGTTTAAAAGTTTTATTTTCTTTGGCAACATGCCCTTTCACTTGACTCCAAATCATTTCAATTGGATTAAGCTCACAGTGATAAGGGGGAAGTCTTAAACTTTATGGCCAAATTTTTCGGCAATTTCTTCGACTCTATAGCTGTTATACAAATGTTTTACTTCATCGACTTTTTGCAAAAGTTCAATTTTTATCATGTCTGAATTCTGAATCCCACAAAATGTTCTTTTCTGATAACCACTCTTGGATAGCACTTTTCTTCCAAGAAGTTGTAGGAATTTTCTCTTTCTTCACAGAATGATACGGGGCATTGTCCATAACAATAGTGCTGTTGTGTTTCAACTTCGGAATGATATTCTCAAACCATTTAGCAAAATGGTTACCATCCATTTCTTCATGGTAGTCGCCAGATTTTTTCCCAATAAAAATATTTGCAGCATCTCTAACAAATCCGTCGCTGCTTCCAATGAGTTATGATCAGTCTTCTTCCTTTTCCTTTAGGTGCAGTTAAACCTACTGTTAAATTTGAAGAAGAGGCTTCATAACTGCTTTTAATTTTTGTATCTTGCCACACTCGACTTTGGGAATGTTTTTTGTTTACCCACGTTTCATCCAAATAATATATTGATGCATTTTCTTTCTTTAATTCCCTAATTTTTCTTAAATAATTTCTGCGCCATAAAATGATGTCTTGTCTTTCAAGAAAAACAGCCTCTCTTTTCCTTTTTTCAAAAGAAAATCCCATGTCCTTTAATAATCTATACAGTGTAGTCCGGCTAATGTTTTTTGAAAATATATCTGAATCATCGTTCACTTCTTTCAGAACTTTGTCCAACGTAGGAATCTCATTTCTTCGAAAAAAACTATGAATTTTTCGTTGAATGCATGACAGCGTAAAGTCATCATATTTCATCAGCCTTCTACGCTTGCCTACGGCACCAGGTCGCTTTTTTCCAGGAGTACTTGAAGCACTTGATGTCTTTTTTTCTTTCTTTAAACGAAAAACTGTTCTTTTCGACACACCAGTTAATTGAGAAACCTTTTCAACAATTTCATTGACAGATTCTCGAGGGTTTTCTTCTCCAAGTCGAGAATAAACATTTAATATATTTCTCCGGGCTCCACTTTCGATTGCCTTTCCACGTTTTGATGGAGTGTACAACGTGGTCGGTGACATTCCTTTCTCAGCCATGATCAGAACATCCCAAAAAAGAAAAAAATGAAGAAAATATCAAGAGGAAAACTTATAAAATAGGCACGAGAGATCAAATTATAGGTACGAACGATAGTAAAGACGCAAAGAGAATGGCACTGAAATGGCGCGGAAGATAGCCAGGAAAGCGACCTTGAAAACCAGTTTCCCGCCAAACTGGAATTTCATCCCGTCGCTGTTCCAACAATATTAGTACGCTTTGATTTAAAAACAAATGCTTTTAGCATATGATGAACTTGAAATATATGATTAGGAATCACAATATATAGAATGTTTGACATTTTTTTTTTTTTTTACAAATTTTTACGCATTTTCTTCATTTTAAGTTCCAAAACAACACAGAACTATTTTTCAGGCAGATTCGTACATTTTCTACCTTTCCCAATGCTGACAACTTAAGGTGAAACGGAGTATATGCATTTAGGGTACACATTAATTTTCATCAATATTATAACCAATTCTGCTACATAACATATCTAAATCAAAAAAGAGAATATTATAATTTTCATTAACTATTGGCAGTAACTTTTTCACGGACATGTGCAGGATCTTTTGTGTAGATTTACCTTAAAAATCAACTCTAACTTTAAAATATTTTAAGCGTATTTTAGTATTGTAAATTTATAAAAACTTTAATTTTATGGCACTGGACATTTAAATAAAGGAATGTTGAAGGGAAAAAAGGTCAGTCACAAGATGATGAAATACTTGTACATAATTTTCTTTCTCTCTCTCTCTCCCCCCCCCCCCCCCCCCCCCCCCCACACACACACACACATATTATTCATTTACAAATGAAGGATGAAGAAGTAAAAATAACACTCTCCACTTTTGTAAAACTCACATTTTCCACATTTAACTTCAAATTCCAGCTTTACTACGATTATTACAGGCCTAGGACTATGAAGTAGTTATGGTAACAAATATATTACCAAAATAAAAAAGTGTTAATATATCATGTTAGTTAATTTTTTTTTGAGGGGGGGGAAGGATTTTTCTAAGCAGAATGAGAGTTTTGCATCTTTTAAAAGCATGTTTGAGAAGGAAGTAGAGGGAATACAATTATACAGCGTTAATATTTTAAAGCAGATTCTATCCTCTCTTTCAACAAAATTATCTTTTATTTCTTACCAAAGTTAAAAAATTGAAACAATTTCATCATAATTACAATTTATTAATGAAAGACTTCACCTTTATTTTTTAAACATATATAGATGTAGTTCTTTTTAATCTTTTTCAAATCAAATTTTCATTATTTAAATAATGCCTTGAAATTTTGAAAAAAAATATTTGAAATTTCTACATATATTATAGTATCCTTCAGGGGAGGGGAAAAAAAAAAAAAAAAACATAGTTATTGCAATAGTTCTTTACACTGATAAATTCATTTAAAGTTAGTAATTTAAATACATTTTCATAGATGGGCATTTAATGTTACATACAGAAAGATGTCAAAGGATAAATTACATACCAAATCCATTGCATTTATAGTTGTATCATCCCGTGACGCAGCCACACACCCATCATCAGCAGAGCCACCATCGCACATACCAGCAAATGCAGCCATACTCCTAACAAAGAAAAAAAGTTAAAATTACTGTATGCTATAATACAAGTATACAGTTTAAAGTATACCAGAACTTTAAACTGCAGACTTCTCTACTTATTATAAAAGAAGGTGTCTGTGTGTCGGCAGCGTTACGGACAAACGGCTACACCTAGAAACACCAAATTTGGTACTCAGGAAGATGTAAATATGTAGTTGTGCACCTCGAAGCGATTTTTTCAAAATTCGACCTAGATTTTTTTAAATTTTATGTTTTATGCGATTTTTGGCATTTTTTCTCACCTAATTCGTAATGACGGCGGAAATTACGCTCGCAGCAAAACGGCATTTGTATCATCGGATAGAGGAGAAAATTTTCTTTTAAAAACAGTTTGTTCTGAATACGTAACATGATTTACCGATTTTTAGGAATTTTTTTACTAAACATCTGCTTCGCGAATTTTTTTTCGTAAAATAATTTTAAAACTGTCGCATCTTGAATTCTATCCGTCATAACTTTTAGATATTTTGACAAATCGTGAAACATTCTTTTCTCCCTCTTTTAAAATAAAAACGAAAAAATTATGTAAATTAGATGATTTTTTATGAATTTTAATGCAGCCTAATGTTTAGAATTTAATAGCATCAACGCGATCTTACGCCATTCATTACATTGCGATCACGGCACGAGAATTTATGTTCAGTTGATGCCACAGAAAGGATTAGAAAAAAGGGTTTTTTCAACCAATCGAGTTTTTAAATGGGATATCGGAATTTCAATTCGCAAGTGAGGATCTATGACGTCAAATGCTTTAAGATACGTAAAAATTACGCCTAATTTTAACTCATTTATTCCAGCTCTATTTGCAACACAGGAAGACGATATTTTGATTAAAATTTACTGTAGAAATAAACTAAGAAATTCACGATTATTATTATTAGAAGTGGTATTTTAATCCGGTGCTTATTTAAAAATTGAAATGTCTTCACGGTGCTGAAAATTTTTCATTTTAAAAATTTACAAATTTCGTTTCAAAGCACGATATATTAAAATTTTTCTATTTACTATTTTTATTTTTGACATTTAATTATGGCGCAGACGTTGCCTAACATATGCATGCTGCGAGTATAGTTTTATTTTAACGTTGAACTCCCTCAACCAACTGGGGTATCCTTTACGGCAGTCAAGCAGTGACGTCATAAATTAAAAAAATGCGTGAAATTTGTAAACTCTGCAACTCTGCGCCATGTCACAATTAAAGCAGGAATAAGTAGCTCCTCGAGATTACACAGTTTGATGTTTTTCAGGAGACAGGACTATGGAAGATATAAAAGATATCGCTATATTAGATACATGGATATTTAAAATGGCCTCCCTTGGATATTTTCTCCCCACAATAAGATGAAATGGTTTGCGGCGCTAAATACGCCAATCTTGTATAACTATGTATAAACTATGTATAAATCAATGTATATGGAGAGTTTCCTTAATGGCAACCATTATGTGAAATGATTATTATTTATGCTAATGCGTAAACTGCAAAGAATCGCCATAGAATCAAAAGATTCCATTGGGGCCAAATACTCAAATCTGTTTCTTTTAAGGGAGCCTTGAAGAGGGAGAAGCAATGATAGATAGTATTAATGTACGTAATAGGCAGTATCATTAGATTCGTAAGGATAATATGAATAAATCATAATATACCACTATAAGGGAGTTGTCGGAGGACAATTAAGAGAAACGTTCCCTCGGCCGCTCACATGACGTATAGTGTACAAAAGGTATTTGAGAAAAACTGACGGACAACTGGAATACACAAAAAAGCTGCACTTTATTGTAGGTATCTTCACAAAACAGTTATTAAAGAAACAAGTTCAATTACGCACCGTACATTGCTTCATAAAAATAACACCAGGAACATATCTAATTGTTCCGGCCACACGGCATGCCGGAGTTCCATAAAAAAAAAAACGAACACAACCTCCTCTTACGGAGAGCAATCGAGAAGTCTTGTCAAATCTTCCTACAAAAACTGCCAGCTCTCTACAGGTTGGCGAGTAAAATATGAGCACTCATAAGTCACTGCCCCACGTGACAACCACCGTCCGGTAGGTGTAAACAATATAAAAATTTGAAACAAACGGATTAAATGATTGATGCCAAGACAGAAGTGCCAGAATTTGGCGGATGCCAATACATAAGGCTACAACCCCGTGAGAAAACACCGACGGAAGACCGGGAGGCACTAAGAACTAACACAGCATATGCTAAAGCGAAATTAATTTAGAAGGGAAACCCCGAAAAATCCCAGACATAGCGTCGCGCAAAAGGAAAGAATATTTTATCGAGCCGAAAAAACAAAGTGGAGAGTGATTAATACGGAATACGTAATTTTGATTTAGAAAGACGAAACATAGGAACATTATTTTAAGACGTGAAAAATATGTGAACTTCGTCACATATATCTCTCCACAGCCCAACAAAAAAATTTTGACGCCAGAAAATTTTTTTTTAAACAAAGAACTTTAACCCTTGAATTAAACAGAAAGCCTAACATGCAGCGCTTATGAGGGCTCATCACAAAAATACAATACCAAATAGCATAACAAATTATAAAATACATCACAAAATACCATTTGCAAAAATATCAACATTATTCTGCTACAAATAAAACAATATAAAACGATTCAATTATCCATTACATATCAAAATTACACATGTGCAAAAACTAAAGAAAAATAACCTTGAATATTCAAAATAATATATGTACATATGACGTCATAAATGTGAGATCTCTTTATGCGAACAACTTTGCAGATAACTTTGCAGATAACATTGCAGATAACATTGCACGTGCAAAAACATTTACTTTCAAAGTCCTTTGCATTATCAACGTCCATGCAAAATAAGAAATGAAAGTTTCTCAATATTATTAACAAATCTCAAATATACTTAGTGCACTTAATCAGGTTTAAATTTTAAAATAAAGTTCAAAGATGAAGCTTCTAATTAAATGAATGTCAAAGAAGATTCTAATAAAAGTCATGACATAATTTAAATAAATCAACTCAAAATGATTGCAATCAAATACCTGAAATGTGTCCAATGCAATTTAGTTGCAGTACAGGTATTGCTATCAACTTTCAAAACAAACTCTCTTTTTTCTTAAAGTTTGTTTATTTATATATTAATATATTTTTTTAATATCAAACACAATTTACATCGTGAAAAACATAATAAAAACTTTCAATGAATAAAAATATCAAAACATATATAAATATTTTTTTTTTTTTTAAACATGAGCTTCAAAACAAATTAAGATTTTTGTGACCAAAAACAGGAAACTTTCAAACAGACGAAACATGAACATAAACAATATTTTCAAAAAAATGGTAAACACAAAAGAAAAATGTATGTTTGTGTGTGTAAAGAAGGTGCAGGTTAGAAAAACCCATTAAATTGTGTAGAAAAGAAAAAGAAAAGTCAATTGTGCTGACACAGCGACAAAAGACGGATGCATGACAAGGCTGACAATGCATCAAAAGTTAATCTTGTTACCAGAAAAAACGCGAGCGTAACAAGTATCCTATGGGGACACGGGCGAGGCATGCACAAGGCATTCAAGTTCCGGCAGGGTGGGAAAAAGAATGTCAAGTAGCACCTATATGTGTAGCAAAACATGGAGACCAAAGTGACAGTGTGAGAAAGTGTAAGTTAAAACTTACAAAAGTGCAAAAAGCACATGTGAACAGAAGCTAAATCTCTTCTCAACAATGGGGCGCATGGGACTTGTAAATTTGGAACGACTTAGCTTCAGGGAAAATTACAAAAAGGGACCGCCAATAAGAAAAAAACAAAGCATGACACCAACAAAAGAAATGATTCCCAACAACCATTAGCTCACCTACAGAAAACTATTGTTCCTCTTTTTTTTTTTTTTTTTAAATATTAACAACAACTTGATTAACTAAGTTTCATGAAAAAGAGATACATATCATACAGTATACTGAAGTGTACATCTTTAAAAATACTGGACCAGCCAGATACAAACAAGATATTATACAACAGTGCACAAAGCAAGGAAGTGTCTGTGGGACCTTCACAAACACGCCATTACTAAAACGAAAACATGCATCTACTTTCTAGGTCTTAAATTATACTGATTATGTGAAGTTGTAGGTAGATTAAAATTATCTGTAACACCATTATGGTAGTGATTATTACTATGTAAAGAAAGATATTCAGAACGTGGAGGAGCTAAAATTAATCTATCAATATGTACTCTCTGAGGTTCGAGATGGGGAGCTTGCAAACGTCTAATAGAGAAAGAAACAGGTGAGTGTTTTTCAGTGATCACATAAGGACCTGTGAATTTAGGTTTAAATTTATCCAAAGACTTTTTATAAACAATGTCATTTACATTTAAATCTCTGAGCCTAGCATGTTGTGAGTGTCTCTGAAAGCGAATCGTTTGTGAAGAAATAATGTTTTGATAAGCTTTCTTATAAATAGAGTCTAATTCTTGCATTAATTTATAAGTGTGTATATCATTAAGATTTAGCGGAGTTGTCTCAAAGTTAAATGTGTCAAAAATAAGTGATAATTCTCTGCCAAAATGTAATAAATTGGGTGTAAAACCAGTAGTTGAATGTGTTGAACCATTATACAAAGATTTGTGAATTAAAATTGCATGTTCGAAGTTGTGGCCATCAAGTAATAAAGAATTTACAGAGTATTTAATGGAAGTATTTATGCGTTCAGCAATCGAATTACATTGTGGATGACCAGCCGAAGAATGATTAATTTTTATACCAAGTTTGTCATGAAAATGATTATAAATTGAGGCAACAAACTGTGGCCCTAAATCTGACAAAATCACTGCAGGACGGCCAAAAGTTGTAAAATATTTAAAAAGAGCCTCGACTATTACATTAGCAGACGTAGAAGTAAGAGGCACAAGCTCCATATGGCGAGAGAAATGATCAGTGATTGTTAGAACAGTACGACCATTACTGAAGGGACCAACAAGGTCAATAGCAATAGTATGTCCTGGATAAGTTGGTGCGTATGTTTGTTGTAAAGGAGCAGGTCGAGTAGGATGATGTTTCACCTGTAAACATACAGTACAAGAGGCAAATTAATTGACAGTATCAGTATAAATACCTTTCCAAAAATACTTCCTTGTTAGAAATTCGTAAGTCTTTTTTAAACCATAATGTGACAGATGAGAAATTGTTAAAGCTTTTGCTTTTAATGAATGTGGAACAACAATTACATGATGATAAGTTTGATTATGAACATTATACTTTTCACACATCAATAACATAGTTTCTGGATGAATAAAAAAGGCAGGATGAGTTGCAGAGGAACCCTTACTTAAAATTTCATTATAAATGACAGACAACTCAGGATCAGCATTTTGCTCTCTGAAAAAAGTTTCATTTGAAATTTCCAACAGTGGATCAGTACTATTTGAATTTTTTGTAACTAAAAAGTTCACATATTCATTATTTTTAGGAACATTATCAACAATTGGTATAACACCTTTATCATAAATTAACTGAGGATTACTGTCAAGAGTTTCAGTATTATTTTCAAAGTTGTCCCTAGATAAATAGTCAGCAAGTACATTCTTAGATCCAGCAATGTGCTGAAAACTAAATGAATATTCTGACAACTCAAGTAACCACCTTGTGATTATGTCAGCTGGGTTGGTAGTCTTTTTATATTTTTTCAAAGGAGCACTATCAGAAAGAATTATAAAATGTCTATTATACAAATAATATTTAAAGGCATTAACAGATTTATATATAGCCATTAGTTCCAACTTAAGAGCAGGATACTTTTGCTCAGCTTTATTTAACGATTTGGAAAAATAAGCAACTGGAAGTAGTTTATTACCATACATTTGTAAAAGACAAGCACTTATAGAAATGTTGGAAGCATCAGTATTTAAATAAAAAGTCTTATTCCAGTCAGGAAGTCTTACCATAGGTTCAGAGAAAAATATTTGTTGCATCTTTTGAAAATTTTGTTCATGTGTAGAAGTCCAAACAAATTTAGCTTTAGGAGTAGTTAATTGAATCAAAGGTTGAGATAACTCAGAAAATGCAGGAATTAAGTGTTTGTAAAAAGTTGCCAAACCAATAAAGCGTTTTAATTGTTTTTTTGTTGTAGGAGTTGGAAAAGAAACAACTTTTTCAATGTTACATTGAATAGGCTTGATAAAATGATTTTCAATATGAAAACCCAAATAGTTTGTTGATGTTTTATGAAAAGAACATTTAGTAGGAGCAAGTGTCAAATTATATTTACATAAAACTTTTAAAACTTTTTCAAGTTTATGTACAGTGTCTTCAAAAGAATGTGATCCTATAATAAG
The DNA here is from genome assembly GCA_038373885.1 of Cheiracanthium punctorium. Taxonomy (NCBI): domain Eukaryota; kingdom Metazoa; phylum Arthropoda; class Arachnida; order Araneae; family Cheiracanthiidae; genus Cheiracanthium; species Cheiracanthium punctorium. The sequence goes on along the minus strand of JAWZYV010012288.1, from coordinate 37,011 downwards.
ATCATCCTGATATGCGAAAATTCCATCTGAGTTAACCTCGTCTAGTAAAAGATCCATAAGAGCCTGAAAAGTTGAGGCAGCGGATTTCAAACCGAAAACCATTCTTTTATATTTAAATGAGCCAAACTGAGAAGTGAAAGTTAATTTATCTTGTAAATCTTTTGGTAAATCTATTTGATGATAAGCCTGTTGTAAATCTAAACTGGTGAAAAATTTATATGTTGATAGATTAGCAATAATTGTCTGAATTTTAGGTAAAGGATATGATGAACCTTGTATGACAGAATTTAACATACACAAATCAAGGGCTAACCTATACTTCTGTTTGCCAGAGGAGTCAGGCTTTTTCTTTACTAAAATTACAGGACATGCCCATTCAGAACAGTTACGTTCAATTATACCTGCATTCAGTAATTAGTCTATTTGCTCTTTAGCTTCACTTTGAAGAGCCTGAGGAATTGGAAATGGCAATGTTTTTATTGGAAAATCATTAGTAAAGTTCAACACAGGAATAACTCTGTGAGTGTGTCCTAAAGTAGACATATCTTTTGAAAAAGCAGCAAAATTGCTTAGTAATAAACTACTTAATTCACTTTGTTCATTACATTCCAAATGTGCTAAGTCAAAATCAGATGAAGTTAATTGCTGTTTTCTTTTATTAAGCACTTCTGATGAAGGCTGTATTAAATTACACATTTGAAAATTCTCAGAATCATCGGTTAGGTCTCTTTCTTTAACTTCATCAATATCATAAATATTACCAATCTTGGTATTCTTATTTAAATGAATTTTCTGTTCAGATACATTATATGAATAAATATAGAAAATTTTTGAGAGCACTTGTTACCATTTTTGTTTTGATTAAAGTGTTCATTTAAATAACAAGCCTCATAAGAAATGTAATTTTCAGCATCATTTGGTGAAAAAAGAAAATATTCAGTGCTAGACTTATTATCACAACAAACCTGAGCATAAATATGCTCATCCGATTCTAAAATGACCTTTTGACATAGATAAACAGAATTGTCATTTACTTTAATTGAATTAGGACCTTTTTCATTATTATCAGTTGCACACACATGCATATTGCTAGAGTCTTTATTATTTAGAAAACATACCTTTAAATCATTAACCATAAGACAAGAATTTTTCATATCAATTGAAATATTGTTTTCTCTTAAAAAAGGAAAACCCAAAATACCATCAAAATGTTCATTAACTGGAATGTCAACAATATAGAAGCAGTGGTGAAAAAACATTGATTTAATTTTAAAGGTTAATTTAATACAAGCAGAGAATTTTATTTTTGAATTAATTGTAGATATAGTGACTGAAGAAGCCAGGTGTTTGTAATTGATTTTAGATTTAATTTCATTAAAAACATCCCTTGTAAGCAAAGAAATAGAACTACCAGTGTCAATCAAGAATTTAAGTTTTTGTTTATTCACCATCACTTCAATTATTGGTAATAAATTACAATCATTGTTCACATTTGCAATAAAATATTCATTTCGTTTTTCCATCTCCAAAAAAATTATCAGTCTGTACATATTTAGATTCAGCAATGGTAACAGGTACAATAGTCTGAGTCGAACAAGAACGAACTCTACGCTCATTAGACACTTTTGGTAAATTTTTAGACAAAATTGGGAAATTGTCTGGTGTATGTATGAAAGAACGAGATGTGTTCCCACCAGTCAAATCACACCTCGAAATTAGTTTAAATTACAGTCATTAGAAAAATTTCTTCCTGAATTTCGGAAGTTGGGTCGACGACCAACATTATTATTTTGTGGAGTATTGTGCAAAACTTTAAATTTTCTACACTGGCGTGCAGAATGATGTCTGCTGGAGCACAATTGGCAGATAATACTACTTTGACCTCTATTTCTGTCATAATTTTGAAAAACTGTATTTCTGTTTTTAAACTGTGTATTATGAGGTCTACGTTGTCTGAAAAAATTCCGTTGCTCAGAAGCAGAAGCAGAAGCATTACGATTGGTGTCAGCAGAACCAGAAGTAGAATTTTTAAAAGTCAAATCATTAATTTTTGAAGCTAATTCTTCAATTTTTTCAGAAATAGCAAACACTGGGGCTTTTGTTGATTAGCCAAAACAAGTGATTCAGATTGTGTAATATTTTGTAATTGCTGGGCACGCACAACAGCTTTAGAATAGTCAGCTATGTTATCCTCCAAAATTTTAACTCTTATGTTAGATGGCAAAGCCGACATCAATTTAACATATTTAATATCATCAAGAGCTTGAGAATCTTTAATTTTATATACCTTAGAAACCAAAACATTTAATCGATGAACAAAAGCAGTTACAGAGTTAAAATCTTCAAATTTCAAATTATTAAGCTCGGTTACTGGAGCTAGAATTTCATTATTACAAAAATATTTTTCAAATTCTAATTTAATTACATCAAAATCTCTCGCTTTATTTACAACCTCATTTTCAATAAAAAACTGTAATGCTGGACCAATTAGTTTAGTCTTGAAATACAAAATAGTTTTTTCTTCTGACCATTTGTTTAAAGATGCTAAGTCTTCCAATATACCAAAGAAATGTTTTAATTCTACGGCATTACCATCAAATGAGTGAATATTAACAGAAAAATCAGAAATTTTAGATATTCTACAATAATAAAAATAAATGACTTACATACAAAAATGACATAAAACACACAAAACGCAAAAATTATCCTCTTATGAATGAAAATCAAAATATTTATCCTTGTGACACACATAAAAGTTCCGAATCCATTATAAAAACACACATAATTCTGAACACCACACACGTCTTTCGGTTTCCGCTAGAGTTGACTCAGAGGTATCGGCGAAATACAGGAAACATAGGAACAACAAACCCTGGTAGCGGAAAAACACAGGGCGGCGAAACCAGAAGAGCATCGTAACACCGGAACGGTCACTACGGAAAATGTAGACACAGAGAACCATACAAGTCTATGACTTTCGATTTTGGGAGCGTCATGCACACCGCTGGCTAGAAGGCACAGGTATCAGCAAATTCTTTTCGGTCGCACAACGCTGGGTAATCAAAAATCCTCTCATCCCTCTGAAAAATCCGAGAAAGTTCACAGCACAAGGAGCAGTTACTGAATCACCGCAGGGAGACATCAAAATTCCGATGACATGGAGACGGGAGAGTCCGCAGAAAATTTGTTTTGCTTAAGTAAGAACAGTTTTATATATATTTAAACATTCTTACACTGGCAAAAGGAAACTCCGACAGCCGGTGATGTGCCGGGAACAATTACTCGTGAAAACGAGCTGGTCATGACGCACCAAGTTTATATGAGGGAGTTGTCCGAGGACGATTAAGAGAAACGTTCCCTCGGCCGCTCACATGACGTATAGTGTACAAAAGGTATTTGAGAAAAACTGACGGACAACTGGAATACACAAAAAAGCTGCACTTTATTGTAGGTATCTTCACAAAACAGTTATTAAAGAAACAAGTTCAATTACGCACCGTACATTGCTTCATAAAAATAACACCAGGAACATATCTAATTGTTCCGGCCACACGGCATGCCGGAGTTCCATAAAAAAAAAACGAACACAACCTCCTCTTACGGAGAGCAATCGAGAAGTCTTGTCAAATCTTCCTACAAAAACTGCCAGCTCTCTACAGGTTGGCGAGTAAAATATGAGCACTCATAAGTCACTGCCCCACGTGACAACCACCGTCCGGTAGGCGTAAACAATATAAAAATTTGAAACAAACGGATTAAATGATTGATGCCAAGACAGAAGTGCCAGAATTTGGCGGATGCCAATACATAAGGCTACAACCCCGTGAGAAAACACCGACGGAAGACTGGGAGGCACTAAGAACTAACACAGCATATGCTAAAGCGAAATTAATTTAGAAGGGAAACCCCGAAAAATCCCAGACATAGCGTCGTGCAAAAGGAAAGAATATTTTATCGAGCCGAAAAAACAAAGTGGAGAGAGATTAATACGGAATACGTAATTTTGATTTAGAAAGACGAAACATAGGAACATTATTTTAAGACGAGAAAAATATGTGAACTTCGTCACAACCACGTTAATAAATATTTCATGAAATTAAAAGTGTTTCTACTTTTTCAACGGTTGTCTTACAACCAACTAAACGAAAAGTAATTCTAATTTGCGTTAATATATCCCGCAGTAATTTCAACAGAGGAGATTACTTGAACTTTTTTAAAAATGAAATTCTGTTTTGTCACATGCAGATATGATTTTAGTAGTAAAATATTCGCTTTTTCCCGTATGAAGAGCGGGTGCGCACTTGTCTTAAAAACATCTCTTGAAAATAGCATAAATGAATTCAGAAGACCTCAAAACGTGTAAATACACCAAAATCTCGAAGTCGAATTTTTTCATGATTACAATACTTTCCTTATATGGTACATGTTCGGAAAGAAATAAATGGTTGTCCATTCCATGTAGTGTCTTAGGTATTTAATGCTACAACTTGAGCCTAAAAAACAGTAGGATGTAGAAATAAGACATTTTGAAAGCCAGGAGTTCTCTGCAAACCATTAAGCTTTCCACTTTTTTGATAGTGAATGACACTGACGTAGCTTTTTGAGTCATTATACTGCAGTGATGCCAGGTTAATACTCGTGACGCAAACTTTACATCAAGAGTCAAATAATTTTGCTCTTTTTCTTTAAATTCCACATCACGAATAAATTCGAATTACACATGTAAGGAAAATTTTCGTTTCCTACCGTGCGAAGAACGGGCACGCAGCTAGTGTATAATATAAAGTATACCAGAACTTTACAGGTCAAATAAAATATGACAAATATTTACTTAACAAAAGCAATTTTTTAAAAATGTCTGATTGTATAAAAAAAAAAAAAAAATGTCATACATTATTTTTTTAAAAAAATTTAACATAATTCACCATGCATCAGCAATGTTTTTAAAAGTTGCATTTGAAACAACACATGATGGATATCATTAATTGACCTACTTCAGATGATGAGATTATGAATTCTGAGATTAACCGTAATTTTCCTTTTAGTTCCATGTTTTGAAACTTAAATCCTGCAAAGGCTCATCTTATTTTGTAATTTATTATATTACTAGTTGCGTGACCGTTCTTCGCATGATAGGAAACGAATATTTTCCTAATATAATCATACCTATGCGAAAACAAAATTAAAAAAAAAAAAAGTTCAAGTAGTCCTTGCGTATGGGTCCATTGTTTGGTGGTCTAGATCTTCCTTAGTTTCATCTAGGAAGGATCTGACCCGTTTTCAAAGGATGGCGTGTTTAGCTATCACGGGTTGTCTTCGTACAACTCCTACTGCAATCACTGAATTGCTTTTAAACCTTTTGCCTCTGCATTCTTTTATTGAGGCTGAGGCCCTGGTCTGCAGAAAGAGGCTTATGGACCTGGGGTACTGGAAGGGTTATTCGCAATACCTTTCATGGGGTGATCTTGATTCATCTATGTTGACGCATCCTCTCTGTTGTATGCCTTCTGATAATATGCTTGTCAGGCATGTTTTTGATGGGTCATTCTCTGTTCTTTTCCCCTCTAGAGATGACTGGCGAAAGCCTCCTAATTATAGTAAGAACAGGTGTATTGTGTGGTACACTGATGGCTCCAAGCTCGGTAATCGTACTGGAGCTGGAGTTTGTTGTCTGGACAATGGCATTAAGCTCTCTTATTCTCTGGGTCTTCATGCCTCTGTCTTTCAGGCAGAGGTTTATGCTATCCTCATGTGTAGTGTTTTCTGCTTAAAGGCTGGATACTCCAGGAAGCATATCTTCATTTGCTCTGACAGTAGGGCTGCTTTGCTAGCCTTACAAAGCACTGCTATTTCCTCCTACTTGGTCTGGGAGTGTTATTTGGAGCTTTGCAAGCTCTCTCGTCTCAATAAGGTTACTCTGTATTGGGTTCCTGGCCATTCTGGCATTCCCGGCAATGAGATGGCCGATTTCCTTGCCAGGGCGGGCTCTAGTTCCTCTTTTGTTGGCCCTGAGCCGGTTCTTGGCATCTCGGGTAAAAGTTATAGGGATACTGTTCTTAACCACTTTCGGAGGCTTCAGTATTCTAACTGGCTTAATTGTAGTGGCCAGAGGCAGGCTAAAGAGATTAATCTTGGCTTCCCTGGTGACAGATGCAAGGAACTTCTGCGTCTCAATAGGTCCAGTCTCCGTAGGGCTATTGGTCTGCTAACTGGGCACTGTTGCCTTAAAAGGCATCTAAATATAATGAAGATTGTCGATGATCCCACTTGTCGGGGTTGTCTTCTTAAAGAGGAAACTGCGTTGCACATCCTCTGTGAGTGTGAGTACTTTTCGGCTTACAGGTTTGAGCATCTTGGGCGCCATGTCATTGAGCCCTGGGAGCTTCACAAAATGTCTGTTAGGTCTATGCTGATGTTCGCATCTGCTACTGGGCTATTTTCATAGGGCCCTTCAGGACTTTCCATTTTTTTCAGGACTTGGGGTTGGTACAATAGACCCATGGTCGCGGTGCCTGGCCCCTTGTGGGCCTCCCCTCCATAAGTCATAAGTCATAAGTCATAAGTCCCTTTGTTGAAACAATCACGGGATATATTAACGCAACGTAGGATTATAGTTTAGTCTTAAGATGATTGTGTGCATTGAAAAATGATGAATAGAACACTTAATTTCACAAAATATTTACTATTACTACATATTACGTATATTAATATTACAATTTATGACTTGCATTAATATTATCTATTTTTGTTTCTCCCTCTTTAATGCTGAATCTAAAAAACAGATTACATATTTTAAACCAATGGTGCTTTCTACTGTTTGATGATTCTTTAGAATTTATGCATTGTCATTAAAACAGCTCTTTATTTTTAAGCAGAATTCTTGTCAGATTGACGTATTAAGCACTGAAAAATATTTCATCTTGAGGACGTGGAAAATATCCAAACTGTGCCATTTTAAATATTTATCTCCATGGTTGTCTCGTGAACAACATCAAACTGTATACCCTCCAGGAAATATTTAGAATCGCTCAAATTGCGAATAGGACATTATATTGTGTTGTAGAGTTTACAAATTTCATGCAACTTTTAATTTATGAGATCACGTTTTGACCCCGAGTAGTTGAGTCTGGTTATTTCTCGCTATAGTTTTCAAACGGATTAATATTGAACTATACGATGTTAAAAAACTCTTACTTGCAACAGAACTAATTAAAGTTAATTTGAGAGATGTTGGGTTCATTCCTAGCTAATCCGTATTTTACATATTTTCCAGAGCTATTTTGCTAATGATGTAACTTTTGTACAAGAGCTTGCTATGTTGCTGAAATTCAACAAAAAAAAGTATATGTAATATACAACCAAACTTGGTGACATTTTGCACGATTTTTGGGAATACATACGACGACCGTAGTCAAACTGATAGTGAATACTATGTATTATGTTAATTATTATTTTCCACCTTGAAGCGACATTCAAGTTTCCCAAGATTTAAAAAAATGCAAGTTTCCTTTCGTTATAAAGGTGGCTGAAAAATCATAGTACAGTGAAACCCCGATCTACCGTTCCCGCATTCATCGTTTTCTTTCTATGGTCCCGGCACAAATTGTATTTGAATAACATTAATGAAACCCGCATGTATCGTTCGCCAAAAAGTGACTTTTCCGCATTCATCGTTTAAAAATTTTTCTCTTGACCAAAATAAAATTGAAAGTTAAGGGGATCAATATGGCATACACCCTCCCAAAAAAGAATTCGAGTAAGAGATAAATTTCCCATGTTGGTTTTGTATATAAAAAATTATTTATCATAGAATATGAATTACACTACGTATAAATATGAATTTCCATATTTCTGTCAAGTTGTGCGTTAAACTCAATTATTATTCTCAAATCTAAAATAGGAAATTTATCTCTTACTCGAATACTTTTTTGGAGGGTGTACAAACTGTAATTGCTTCTTGGCATGATTTGGTTTATTAATGATCAGGTGAACACTGTTTGCGTGTTGAAGAAGATGTGTATAGTCTCAAATTTAATGATTATATTTTCATTGATCATGGGATATCCTAAACATGGGCGAAACTTGTGTTGATCCAAAATATGAAAATAATTTCGAAGCAGGGGATAATGTCCATGCCGATGAGGCTGAGCCTATACTAGTACGAAGTTAGTCGGAAGCAATAACTTCTTTTGAAACTGTATTTGAAACCGTATGAACATTTTTATACATACAAAAAATCTCATAAATGGTCCAGAAAAAGATTGTAAATCTTAAAAATTTACTGTTTAATTTCAAATGATGAAAAACCCCAAATAAAACTACTGATTTTTTAAATTATTACTTAAATTTCATCTTTGATTTATTTGTTTGTCAGTTTTGTAACAAATTAGTATTTGCGGGTATATACAGTAATTGCGTGCATGCATAAAGATTGCTTTCTTATTTTGTACGTGATTTTGATGTGAACCCGCATTTGTTGTTTTCCCGCATTCATCGTTTTTTCCTACGCGCCCCATGAAAAACGATGGATCGAGGTTCTACTGTATTAAAAAATCGCCAAGAGTAGCTCGCGCATTAAACAAAATACTTTGATGTAAAAATTTACTATAATAAAACCCAAAGCCTTTTAACTCAGGCTGGGATACAGACCCTATTTACTGTCATTAGAAACCAGTTTATTGACTGATTCTAGTTTTATTATTGTTTTAAAAACAGGAATCGTCAATAAAACTGGCTTATAATGACGGACAATAAAGGTCTCCACCCCAGCCCTAATTAGATTTCTAACTCATTTTTGATTGCATGATGTCAAAATGACATCATTCTCAGTTGCAATATCTAACATGAATTAGTGAATGAAGAATTAAAAATAACCATGTTGTTTTACTTTTCTACATAATCTGATAACGTCGGAGTTGCTCCCTTGCCCCGTCCTTTACAGAGTTCCTGCTAAATCTAGATCAGTCATGGTCATCATTTTCAGTGTTGATGAATAGAGAAGAGGTCCATAAACTGTGCTAGGCATTAACTACCAAGATCTTGTTTTGAAAAAAGCTTAGTCGCCAAAATTCCCACCAGTTATTATTTAAAAAAAAAGGAATAAGCTATGAAAAATTAGCAATTTGCTAAAATAAAAAAAATCACCACGATGATGAATGATGTCACATTCACTGTTTACGTTTGTGTATGCATGTGGATTTCTGGGAGTCGACTGCATTTTCAAAAATAATCGAATCCTACTAATATTACAAATGTCAATGTTTGTATGTATGTTTATTACTCTTTCAATGCTGAAATGGTTTGATGGATTTGGATGAAATTTAGAATAAAGACAGTTAAAGTCCTGGATTAATATATAGACTACTTTTTACTGTGTGAAAAAGAAAAACACTGTTCCTATAATATACAAAAACACTATCTCATATGGTACAAACTTATAGACTATGCAGTTTTTAATAAATAAAATTATTTTATTGTCTGCTACGCCTGGATAACTAATACACCTGAATAAGTATTTCCTTTTGACATGGATTTTTAAGCGGGCTTCGGGCAAAGCACACAAATCCGAAATACATGTTACATAAACAAACAAAAAATAAGTTTTTGAAACTTTCATTCAGTTTGACTTGTGTATTTTTCTGAGCATCTTTTTCCTCATTTTATTTCAATTGTATAACATCCGGAAAAAAGATGTTAGAAATATCAATTTTATTTTAGTTTAATCACACTCATGAATAATAACTTAATGGAGTAAGGAAAGAAAACAGGGAAGATGCATGGATTATGATACGCTTTTAATATATAGCACTTTAGTGTGCGCCACTTACCATAGGGCCACTCCTGTGTGTAACTATCTTAATTTTAAATTCCATTCAGAATTTGAGAGATTTCAGTGCTATGGAACCCGGTGAGAAACAGGATTCTCTCCGAACAAGATTATTATGTTTTCATGAACATCTTTTTCTTTCAATTTATTGAAACAATATCTCATGTAGTTTTGTTAAAAATAGATTATAGACCTTATTATTAAATACTTATTCTGACATATAAATGTTAATCATGGATAGAGCCCTGTTTCATTGAAAATCATAAGCATACAAACAGTTTTGTAAATCACCATTTCGATACTGGCCTAAACTGCATCTCAGGTCTATATTTGTATGATGTGCCAAGACACTGGTTCGAGAGGCCGTGTAATAATCAGGGCTCGAGTACACTTATTGGAGTATTAAAGGTAAGAATGAGACAAACCAATTGTTTCATTTATTTATTTACTAGCAGTGTAGCCCAGCGTTGCCGGTGCAATGGTAGAGAGATGACCGTTGACCTTAAATATTGATTATAAAGAAATGTGAATCCACGTACCTTAGAAATGAGAAGGGAAAAAAAAAAAAAAAAAAAAAGGACACACGTTTTTCCACTGCAATGATAAAAAAAAGAAAAGGAGTTTCCCACTTCAATTAAAAAAGACATGAAAATTTTGTCCTGCTATCCATGAAATTAATTATTAAATGTAATTGAGTATTTGTATGACACTATTTCCTGTAAATGCTTCTTCTCTTTAGATATTATTTACAGAGCTTCAGGATAGACTATGTTGGATGTCCTTCTATTTGGAGCTAAGATATAAAGAGTGTCAGCTTTTCCAACTCTTGAACATCCTATATAAAGTTGACCATGTGAGAAACACAGTTTCGCAAGATTGAGGCCAACAACTTTCAGCAACTGCTCTTGTGCCTTATTGATGCTCATGGCGAAATTTAAACGAACTGGAAACTGAAGGTGTTTTAAGTTGAATAAAAAAATCTGAAGAGATAATTGGGATCCTTGGTATGAATACATCTTCACCTGCTGAATGGCCAGTCATGATGGTGGCTTCGATTATGTTAGGCATGAGTTTCTTGACAGAAAGTCTTGTTCCATTACAGAGGGAAGGAGGATACAAATTCCTGAGAAGAATGATCGGTGCCCCAATCTTCAGTTCCAGCTTGTGCTCGGGTACTCCGGGTGGCTAAAATGTGTTCAAAAAATTTGTTGTGTACTTTACAGCCTCATGTACATCACATGTTGTGCCAATGGACTTGTAAGTTTCCAGCCTACTGGGCAAATCATGTAAAAGTTGCTTATTTATGATAGTGACAGTTTCATTTCTTGGGGCTGAAATTGCTCGTTTGTAGTCAAGTGTGATCAGTGAAGTGCAGTGCCACATTTGGAAACACTGCGTGTTTCATTACTTCTAGGGTTTCCACTATTCTTCCAATGGCTTGCATAGCTATGCATCTATCTCGAGGATCCGAATTAAGAACATTTCCTAGTTGAAATACATTCTCTGAAAAATACTGGGCTGAGGGATCCCGAGTGACATGAACTCGCATGTTTGTTGATAGGGCAAGTCTTTTGATGCAATTGCAAATGTAAGATGATTTAATACAAGCCTTTATTTTATCTGCCCTTGTTTCATGGTGAATAACCGGCAATGTCTGTCGAAACTCACCAGCCAGGACCATAGTGATGCCTCCCATTCTGTAATTGTTATGCCTGAGGTCTTTCAAAGTGACATCAAGAGATTTGAATGGAGATTTATGCTAAATAGTACATCTGTCCCAAACAATGAGCATGCAATCCTGTAGTACATTGGCCATTACTGAATTTCTTGAAATGTTACATGCAGGAATCTCTGCTTGCAAGATTTAATAGGCTGAATGAGTTGTCCTCCCTCCTGTGAGTAGTATAGCGTCAATGTTGGAGGAAGCAACAGCGAGGGCAATCTCACTTCTTTGTCGAACTTTGGCCAAAAGAAGATTGATAATGAAAGTCTTCCCAGTATTGCCAGGAGCATCCAAGAAAAAAATATCACTTTGCTGCTCAAACACTGCTTAAGTGATCTTGCTGAATGCTTTCTTATGATCTTGGACCAATTTTGGCTCATACTCCTCTATGTATTTTGTCAACACATCTGTGTCATAATTTCCTTCCGTCATTTCTTCACTTGGCAAGGCAGAATTGTAGTTGTGATTAAGTTCTGGAAGTCCAAAGCTTTTCAGGTCTGATCCATCTATTGACACAATCTGATCTTCAATATAGATGAGAGCTCTGTTGAATACATCATCACTGTAGTCCAGATCTATGTTTAGCTGTTGCATATGGGCTTGATGCAGTATGTTTTCTCTTCTGACAGGTTTTCCTTGTGTTTCACCCATAACTGTTATGGACGAGACATTGAGCATGTTTGTAGCACGTCAGCAAAAAGTTTACACAACACCTTTGGAGATCAAGAGGCAGTAGCTTCTTCCAGCACTCTGTTCCAATGATCATCATTCTCTAGAAGTCCTCTAAGTTTGTAAGCCTCTTTGTAAGTTTCACAGACTTTCCTTCAACTGTTCTCAAATCTATGAATGACTTCAGAACTTTTACTTCAAGCAGAAGGAGTCGCAGGTGAAAGCATTCAGAGTTGTTTGGATGGATGGTATACACTCGGCAAGTGCATCGGTGGTGTCAGGCTTGGCGCTGCGAACGCCTAGTTTCACCCGTCTACGCCGCATTTTTATTATTCTGCTCAGAAGAGAAGAGGAGAAGAGAAGAGAAGGTGCTGATCGGACCACACGGGCGCCGATGTTACGCTATAAGTTAAACACGCTACGTAAGATAATGATGTGTTATACGTAATCTATGATGTGTTTCTAACGAGAACCCTGTTGTAAATAATGTATATATAGTTTGTCGGTGTAAATAAATTATATTGGTGTAGTAAAAGGGAGTGTTAAATCAAGCTACCTACAACACAATCCCGCGACGTAAGCAAAGAACCCTGCCGCGACAACTGGTGTCAGTAAGTGGACTGTTGTAGATAAGTGGCTATTTTTCCCTTCCCCAAACATAACAGAAGAAGCTTTAAGGTAAGAAGATTTTACTTTTTCAATCATGACGGAACAAGAAAACAAAATTGAGCTCTCTAAACATAAAAAGGAACGAAAAGCCATAAGAAGTTCCGTAACTAAAATAATTTCTTCTATTGAAAAATATATTACGGATGATGATATAGTAAATGTCGAAGAACAGCTGGAATTATTAAAAATAAAATATGAGAATCTTAAAATTCTAAACGGCAAAATTTATAGAATTATTAATGAAGATGAAATTGAAGCAGAAATCGAAACTGCCCAAGATTACGAAGACAAGATAATAATGTGGAGCCATCGTGGCCAAAAGTTTATAAAATCACAAAATTTAGTAAACACTAATTCTAATCCCAGCTCTTCTTCTGAGTCAGTTGTAAATGAAACACGAAGAATCACTCCAGAATGCAACGTTAAATTGCCCAAAATTGCAATGAACAAATACTTTGGTAGTCCTCATGAGTGGCAAAATTTTTATAACTCATTTTGTACTTCCATTCATCAAAATCCTAACATATCAAAAATTGATAAATTTAATTACCTAATAAGCTTGCTTGGAGGCGATGCTCTGAACGTTGTAGAAGGATTTTCGCTGACGCCCGAGAACTACGATGAGGCCCTCAAATTATTAAAAGAAAGGTTTGGTCGGAAAGACCTACTCATTAACGCCCACATGCAAAAACTTCTTAACTTACAAGCAGTAAGAAGTTCAAATGACCTAAACGCCTTAAGAAAACTGTATGATATGTGCAACATTCAAATTCGATCCCTAAATTCCTTAGATATCAAAACCGAAACATTTGGTAATTTGCTGTGTCCCTTATTAATGAAGTGCATTCCAAAAGACATCGCCCTCGATTATTCCAGAAAAAAGAATTCAGACGACAATTTTAACGTAGAGCATTTGATGACCTTTTTGAAATCTGAAGTGGAAAACAGCGAAAGGATGCAATCTTTAACTTATTCTGGTTCTGAAACCGCAAACAAAATAAAAGAAAAAGCGCATTGGAAGAATGACGCGTATAGCAATAAATTTAACGGTCTCCCCCTCCCATCTAACATTCAGAGTTCGCGCCCGAAAAAAGGAAACAAAGTCGGACTCGCTGTAAGCCCCCAAAGGTGCCTCTTCTGCGGCCAGGGAACGCATAATGAAGAGAATTGCATTTTGACGCCTGACGAAAGGAAGCACGCGTTAATTAAGGAGAATAGATGCTTTTTATGTTATTTAAGATCTCACAAAACACGTGACTGCTACTCAAAGAAGCGTTGTGATTTCTGTAAATCGCGTTTTCACGGAAAACTGCTGCACTCAGAAAGTCAGGAACGAAGTAATAATAAAAAGGAAAATGTTTTGACCGCTCGCATTTCTTCTGACAAATGTTTTAATGTTACGCAAGGAGATGGTAATAAAAAGAGTTATGTCGCTGCTTTACAGACAATAGATTTGAGAATAGATAACAACCATTTAATTGGAGTTTTGGATACAGGCACGCAAATATCGGTAGTTAGAAGTAGCCTGGTCCCAGAAAAGTATAAAACACCTCACGGTACTGTAATGTTGACCTGTGCGTTCGGGCAGAGTTTAAAAGCCCATTAATTAATCTACCCCTAATGAAAGATGAAGATGATTTAAAGTTCAAGGAACCTGTTTATATAACTTGTGCTATAGTCCCTACTTTATCGAATGATATGTTGTCCTTGAGCGCATTAAGTGAATTAAACTGTAATATAAGGGAATTGAATTTAATTGGTAATGAAAACAAGAGTGATGAGCCACAGGATAATGAAGTAAAGTGCGACGTATTGAATAAACATAATGATGGGTGTGATTTAATGAACGATAGTGATTTAAATTTATACATGCTGTACGAAAACGAAACTGCGTTTTTAAGTAATTTTAACGTTAGCGCTGTACATAAGGATGACAATATGATCCAAAATATTGGTAAGGAAATTGCAGAGTGTGACGCAGTCATGTCTAAAGATAACATTACGAATAATTCTAAATGTATCGGTAATTCAAATGAAATATCAGACTCCGAAAAATTTCGAAACGAGCAAAGAGTTGACGACAGTTTGACTTCGTGTTGGCGAGATGCCCAGAAAGGAAGTAACCGGTTTTACGTGGTTGACAACTTTTTGTACCACCGAGACAAAATTTTAGGTGAACGTGTTGACCAGTTAGTAGTTCCAACTTCCCGTAGGAAAGAGCTGTCAAGGCTCGCTCATTCTAGTTTATGGGGTGGTCACCTAAGAAAAAAGAAAACGGCTGAATGATTGAAGTATTCATTTTATGGCCCACTATGAAAAAAGACATTGTCGAATTTTGTAGTTCGTGTACATCCTGTCAATTGCAACCTAAAAAACGACCATTTGGCGAAGTTCCAATAACGCCAGTCTCACGTCCCGATGAACCATTTCAAATAATTAATGTAGACTTAATAGGTCCCATAGAACCGAACAGTCGAGGTTATAAGCATGTCCTATGTGCTATGGACCAGTGCACTAGATGGCCAGAGGCTGTTCCGATAAAGACGTTAACGGCAAAATCGACTTGCGACGCTTTGCTTCAAATTTTCACGAGAACAAGGATACCCAAGATAGTTGCTACGGATCAAGGAAGTAACTTCACTTCCGCTCTGACCAGAGAATTGGTTTCTCTCCTAGGTTCTCAACGCCTGGTCACCTAAGTTCTAACGGCCTAGTTGAGCGCTTTAATGCCGTTTTGAAAGGAATGATACATCATACTATGAGAGAGTATTCTAAAGATTGGGACAAACATTTACCATTCTTACTATGGGCATACCGTGAAATCCCGAATGCTACTACTGGTGTTAGTCCTTTCCAGATGCTTTATGGTCGACGACCCACTGGACCACTGTCCATCTTAAAATCTTCCTGGACCAACGAGACTCCCATTCCTATTGGACAGTTGAAATCAGTTACTGAATATCTAAATGAGTTGAAGATGAAGCTGGAAAATGCTGCAGAGCACACTGGCCTAACAGCGGCAGGAAAACAAGAAGCATACGCCCATTATCGTAATAGGAAGACTCGCCACAAAGAATTTAAAGAAGGTGATAGGGTAATTGTCTTGATTCCAGATAGCGAAAATAAAGTTTACGCCCGATAGACCAGCCCGGCAACCGTTATTAAGAGGAAGAACACGTATAGCTATTTGGTACAACTGCCCAACGATGGTATCAAACATGTCCATGCCAATAAAATAAGAGGATTCAAGGCGTCATCAAACAACGTAGGAGTTATTTACGATGCCGACATAGACTTTGGTGAGATAGAAAATATCCCTAAAATCACTCCTCTGAACCATGAGCTAGAAGTCAATCTCACTCATTTAGAGCCATGTAAGAGGAAAGACATTATGAAGATTCTTGGCAGACATTCCAACCTTAAATCTGGTGTTCCACGGATCGCTCATGTCGGAGAGCACAACATTAAGTTAAAATCAGGAAGTGTACCGAAAAAGCAGAAACCGTTCCGGATCCCAGAAGCGTTAAAGGAAGAAGTAGACCGACAAATTGAGGAACTCTTGCACCTAGGATTAATCATTCCTTCCGAAAGTGAGTACGCACATCCAGTCGTATGTGTCTCCAAGAAAGATGGTTCCGTCCGCCTATGTGTAGACTACAGATATCTGAATGCCCAGACAGAGACAGATTCATTCCCAATGAAGAATGCAACGGATTTGATATATCAGGTATCGAAGGCGAAGTTCATAACTTTAATCGATTTGCTGAAAGGTTATTGGCAGATAAGACTCAATCCGGTTTGCCGAGACCTTACGTCCTTCGTAACACACCGAGGACAGTATTCGTTTGTCGTTATTCCGTTTGGATTGAGAAATGCAGCTGCTACTTTTCAAAGAACTATGAACGATTTACTTTTCGAACATAAAGATTACGCCGAATCGTACATCGACGATGTTACAATCTACTCTAATGACTGGTGCTCGCATCTCAAGCATCTCGATGCTGTGTTGACGACTTTAGCAAAAGCTAACTTTACGATCAATTTTCAAAAGTGTGACTTTGCTAAAAGAAAGATCAAGTTTCTTGGTCATATTGTTGGATCTGGTTCCCATGAGCCCGACCCCGAAAAGGTTCAAGCTATCCAAAATCTAAAGACACCTAAAACTAAGAAAGACGTTAGAAGCATTCTAGGGCTATTGTCTTACTACAGAGCTTACGTTCCCAACTTCTCAGACATAGCTCGCCCCTTAACCACTTTGACGAAACGAAGATCCCCAAATGATGTGGTTTGGTTAAGTGAACATGACGTTGCTTTTTCCAAACTGAAGGAAGCAATTTGTAACGCTCCCGAATGTTATTCCCCAAACTTCAAGCTGCCCTTTATAATATATGCTGATGCTTCATCGTATGCCGTTGGTGCTTGTTTAGCCCAAAAAGATGAACACAACAATGAACACCCTATAGCATTCGCCAGTAAGAAACTGACTAACGTGCAAGAAAAATACGCAGTGATTGAAAAGGAAGCTTACGCGGTAATTTTTGCCTTAAAGAAATTCGAGACTTACATATTTGGATCAGAAATTATTATTGTAAGTGATCACAATCCCCTAAAGTTTCTTACGAACTGTGCTTCACAAAGTCCCCGACTTCAAAGATGGTTTCTTGCTTTACAACGTTTTCATGCTACGATCAAATATCGTAAAGGAAAAGAACACTTGAATGCAGATTCTTTGTCGCGTTTGCAGGCTGACCATTGGACTTACGAACAATGATATGAACTCAAGTTTTGACTTTTATTATTATATTATGTTGATCAATGTGCTTTTCATTTTTCAGGAAACAGCCTGGAGCACGGACACTTGAAGAACTTTTGAAAAATTTGGTTTAAATTTTGTTCTTATTTTTGTTTAGTTTAGATTAAGTAATGATTATACGGTTTTAGAATTTTCTTATAATAGTGATAATTCAAATATGTCAATTCATGTCTTCAATATTTTCAATAACCAGAACCTAGTTGTTTACTTTAAAATGTGAAAGTCTAAGTAAAGTAATTTTTCTATGAGTGTTTTATAATCAGGTAAATTTTTGTAAGCTATTAGTTATTTTCTTTAAATATTTTTTTTTGTTATTTGATATGTTATTATTGTTGTAGCTAGGATTTTTTATTTTTATTTTGCTATTATGAATGTTATGATGACTGTTAATATCAGGTAAAAGAAGTGGTTTTTTTTCTGTATGTTGATTTGATTTGTCTTCAAGAAGACGCAATCAAATCTTTAAGAGGGGAGGTGTCAGGCTTGGCGCTGCAAACGCCTAGTTTCACCCCTCTACGCCGCATTTTTATTATTCTGCTCAGAAGAGAAGAGGAGAAGAGAAGGTGCTGATCGGACCACACGGGCGCCGATGTTACGCTATAAGTTAAACACGCTACGTAAGATAATGATGTGTTAAGTTAATACGTAATCTATGATAAGTGTTTCTAACGAGAACCCTGTTGTAAATAATGTATATATAGTTTGTCGGTGTAAATAAATTATATTAGTGTAGTAAAAGGGAGTGTTAAATCAAGCTACCTACAACACAATCCCGCGACGTAAGCAAAGAACCCCGCCGCGACAGGTGGATCTTATTTCTGCTTGTTCCGGTACAACCTGTCCTTGTTTCTGGCAGTTCAAAGTCTCGTTTCAATTGTTCCTAGAGTAGTACTTTGGAAGCTGGTGGTAGAGTAGCGTGAGAGCAACTCATTGTGGGTACAAAGCTTAAAGAAAGACGCTACTGTTGTTTCCTGATGTGCTTATGCACATTGAGCAATATTTTTTGTCTCTAGTAGACTCTGTCCATTCTCAAGATGAACATTTAAATGAACCACTGTGGGGTGACACCCGTGAATTGGTTGAGTATTCTCCATAATGCTTCGTTGCTGCTGATGTATCTTCCCATTTTATACTGATGAATTTCATTCATGTCATTCCGTCTCCTGGTTCTTTTGAACACAGCTATGACAGATCTTTTGTTGACATACTTACAGACGTACTTTATTAAATTTACAGAGTTGCAAAATTCAATGTTGATATGCATCTTAAAAAATTTTGTCAAAAGAGGAGAACAAAGACCAATCTAATGGCTGTCCACAGAGATTTCTGATCATTGGAAAGGAACTTGTATGGTGAATCCATCATTTTGTGGGCTTCTACAGCAATAGAGTGGATATCCGCCTTGTCTGTGTGTCTCAAAAATTGGCATGGGAATGTTTTGTGCAAAATTTGTCTTTCATGCATGGAGAATGTGGATTTATGGATCTCAAGGGCTGTGCACCATATGTTCATTACACTCTTCAAAAGTTGTGGGTCTTCTTGTTGATTCGGTATTTCTGCACAGATGAAGTCATCCACCCTGTGAACATGAACAGTATCGTTGAGCCAAATAAGAATGTGAGCATGAGGGAGTCCTCGCTTCTGCCACTCTATCGTGTACATATGGCATTGAACACTGCCAAAAATCTTTCCCTTTGAGATGAGACCAGGGTTCATACACCTTTTAAGAGAAAAAAATCAAGGACTTTCAAGGCTCTCAAATATGAAATTTAAATTCTCATATATACAATATGCAACCGGAATACCCAACAATAGCACTTATTACGCCCCAAACTTATGTAAAAGTTTTTATAAACTTATATATTGTAGTAGTAACTATATATATACACGAAAATGTCTACATATAAATTATATATAAATTATTATTTTACACTATACAAAATTTAAAAGTTCAGGTAGTTTTAACCTGGTGTATTGTTGATATATTATATGCATTTTGTTGCAAGGATTTTACAGTAAGTAGTATGCATATTTTGAGTTGAGGAGGGGCGACAATTTCCAATCTCATAGTAGAAATTATATTAAGGTTGAAATGTAGTCCTTTTTAGTAACTGAAAAATTTGATTTTTAAATTTTTGGTTCAATTCTGTTAACTGTCCGGTTAAATATCGCCAAAGTGTTTTACATGAAAAATATTCACATACCTACAAAATTTTAAGGTTTTTATTAATATTACTCTTATAATCAATTAGTGTGCATTTTTTTGTGGTACTTCTAATATTTGGCTTCCAAAACAATTAGGCAATGTTTAATGGCACAGATAACAGAATTGAACTCATAAAAAAGAAAATTTGAACTTGAAAAAAAGAAAATTTACACCAGAAAATATATGCATACTCACAAAATTTATCTTTCAAATGTTGAAAACATCCGATATTTTTTACACACTTTATCTTGACTAGTTTGATATACAAGTAAATAATACACAAGTTCTTGATTATACAACACTAAAATATTCTTGACTAAGGGGTACGTTTGATATATTTAACTATTTACTTAAAGCTCAACTTCAATATTTTCTACAAGGTCTTGTTTTCAGCCACTGTTTTGCAGAAATTGTTGGACTTTGTCAAAAACATTAAGTTTTTAGTTTTTATAGCTTGGAATCCAAGATCATCTGCCGATTTCTGTAATTCGACTACTTCTTTCTCAAGACATGTTTTTTCCTTTTTCATGTCTGAAATTTCATCTGGTAAGTTTACTTTTTCTAGGTAAAGCAGATTCTGTTTTCTCTTTTTTTCATCTTCTAAGTACATCATGTACTTCTGTCTAGCAGAGCAGACGCTCAGCAGTAGAGCCTTGGTTAAAACCACATTTTTAATTCCTCCAACTGATGAAATGCGGTCACATATGACCCTTTAGGCAATTAATGATTTTTTTTTTTTTAATTTTCTACAACCAACTCTTTTTGATAGAAAATCCTCTCTCCACAGAGGCCTGTCCATGAGAAAGGAGTAATAACTTTTTAATTACATCCCATAGCATTGAATAATTTTTCTGTTCACTTAGGAACTGATAGTAAAGTTCATCTAATCTTAGTGGCTTTTGCCCTCAACTGGTGTGCTTTTCGTAAGGCATTTTTGCTCTTGCAGCATGATTTTTACATACTACTTTATTTCATAGTGACTTGAATTACTTTTGGAGATCACTGATGCATTAATATTTTCTGCTTATTATATTATATTAAAAAATATCTTGCAGAAAGGTATTAATACTAGCGAGAATTGTCGCAGAAAGCAAGAAAAAATTCTGCTTCCGGGACCCTTTAGCGATGTTTGACATTATAACAGGGGTGGGAATTGGGTAAGGCTCATTTAGAGCAGCTTTTCGGAGCAAGTGTCGAAGATTTGGAGCATTGAAGCAACAAATTGGAGCAAATTACATTCTTAATCTATCGATAGAAAAATATAACTACAGTATAGCTTCTAGCAAATTTGAGAGTATTAAATATTACTCAGATGAAAGAAGCCCACTTCAATAAATAATAAGCATTTAAAAATGAAAAATATAAATTTACTTTAACCTACTATATTATCAGATGCTACATTCAAAGTTACAGGTAATTTTTAACACCAGAATAATAATAATAACAAAGACCATTGGCATAACTGGCTGGAGGCTAAGCCCTCCCTAGAAACCTTATATTTTCTATTGGAAGAATAGGAAATGGAAACCTCAAGGGGGCTATAGCCACCACCCCCCTCCATAGAAAAGAGCAAAATTAGCATCCAGTTACGCCAATGACAAAGACTATTATTGATTAAAAATTAAATGAAAAATGAATAACCTTTGCAAAATTTTTTTATTTAACTTTTCACTTTTTATCTCCTTTATAGCGGCGTGGCCAAGGGGATAGGGGATAGGGGGGTCACTACCTCCCCCTGAGGAACCCAACCTTGAGAGCAGCGGTGGCCATAAAATGCTGATCAATGACTTTTTCTCTTTTCTCCGTTTTTCTGATGGGTTCGTTCTGGACCAATTACGTTCTTTTAGAGTGGCGTAATAGTACTGTAATTTATGGAAGAAACGCCGCGCCGTTTACGATATCTTTATTTATTTGGTTTTTTTTTTTGGCTGATCTTCAATGAAAAATTATAAAAGTTATTCAGTAATAATTGTCTCAAAAGATGGCGCCCCCACCGATCCCATACTTTTTAGTGGTGCACGGAACACAGGGTAACGAATTAGAATGTGAGCCTACTCCGTTAAAAAAGCGGTTTGATCCAACGCTGTGGATGTGCACATAAATCCAACCAATGTCTCCCCAATTAAGTTAAAAAAAAAAAAGCTTTTTATGTCTACATTTTAGAATTATAATTAAATTTTAACGAAGGTTTTAATGTATGTATATTGATGGGCTAAAGTTCCTTAAAATACCACAAAAATGCACTACCCTTGATTAACCACACCCCTGTGTTTCAATGGGCATCCATTGTTCTCAGGCCCAGACTAGCCAGGTTGGCGATCGACGAGGGCCCCCGGCATAAGAGAGGAGCCCCCCAGTGAGGCCTCCCCAAAATGGATATACTACTTAATTATTAAAGTAATTTGATATACAACCGAGTAATGAACCAAAGTAATTCAATTATTTCTTTCTTTGTAATCTTACACTTTGACACAGTGGTGTTGCAAAGGACCCCAGGCCATGAGTCGCGAGGGATCCCACGAAGAATCAGCCCCCCCCCAAGCTTTAAAAAAGTTAAATATTGCAAGTACACCTATATAATTTTCAAATATTACATATTCTAATATTCTATTCCCTCCAAATTCACCAGTAAGGAGCCTTTTTCAATAGCCGAGGGCCCCCATAGGAGCCAGTCAGGTCCTGATTGTTCTTAAAGTACCGAATCTCAACCAAAACTAGTCTGTTGCGCTCGGTGCGAATTTAACTATTCAACCCCCCCCAAAAGTTCATCTATAAGTTATTTGTTTTTTTCGCTGTGCGGCTTTGCGTCCTGTGGAGGAGCATTGTACCAAATGAACACTGCCTTACGCTGTTATTACGGTAAAAAGTCAGCTACCAGTAATTCGCAAGCTCAGGAAACCCTGAGTGCTTTTAAAATAAATCCCAGTGTTATAAATATCAGAAATAATAAATGAATAGAAACATCAAGAGTTATCACACAACATTCAAGGTTTAAAACAAACAATTTGCTGAAGCACGCTCATTATGCAATCAACAGCTGGCTGTTGACGAAAAAAAAAAAAAAAAAAAAAAAATTGTTTACTTTTGACTGGAGCCTCCTCATAGGCTCGTTCTTTCGTTTTAACAGCATGTGCTATACTGTCCGGACTTTTTGCGAATGCAAAGTTATTTAATTCTATAAATTTGCCTTTGTGAATATAAAAATTGATGTTTTATATGAAATCGGACACTGATTATTTGAAAATGGAAATCGTAAGCTTCGTTAAGTAGCAATAAATACTTTAAAACATTATATGGGAAGGGGGAGAAAAGGAGATACTTTTACCGTTTATCCACCCCCTCCTGAAATACATCCCAGTGCGATGTTTCTTTTTTTCCCCTGGGGGTTTGGAGGTGGAGAGATCGTGACTATGGCGTTTCGGATGATTTTCTAGTTAATTATGCTCATTTTCGTGGGTGCAGCATTCCTTTTCTTTCATAAATTACGGTAGTCAATTGTGTGAGCACGGAAACAAAACATATGACGAGTTGGTGTTTTTTTTTTTTTTTTTTTTTTAAAGCAGTTTGTAATGAGCAGAGTAGCTGTTTTTTCTTTTGGTGCAGAATTGTAGGATAAAGCGCTTTTGTAGCGGCATAACGCAGGTTCTAAGTTTTGGCGCGGTATGGCACAGAATTCCCAACCCTGTTATAAGCAATAAGACTATCACATGGTATTCCCCAAAATTTGTCGGGACAGCCGTTTTACCGAAGATCGAGGATTCGCATTCCCGGGTTTCATTATTTTTTAAGATTTTTTTTATCAGGGCTCTTTTTTAGCCAAAAAATTTTAAGGATTTTCAAGGCTCTTAGGGTAAAACATGCATTTTCAAGGCCTTGAAATCAAAATTTTGAAATTCAAGGATTTCTAAGGTTTTCAAGGCCCTGTACGAACCCTGGATGAAACTCAACAATACTTTTTGCTTTTGATGAAACATTCTTGTGGACAAATCGTGACGATCCTGAGCTTTTTGCCCATGAAATAGTTTATGTTGCACCCATGCAATACACTTGTATTTCAGTCCAATTAGGATTGCACGTGAAGGTGATGAGGCTTGTTCTACCACAGTTTTGACATAGGTCATGGAATCTTGAGTACACCCATACATTTATCTGGGACCATCAGTGAAGCTTGAAGGCAAGATGATCAACTGGCTAATATCGACAACATTTTAACCGTTGATGACGAATTTCTTAAATGGGGCATACTCATCCCCAATCTCAGCATCCTCCGATTCAGTCGGATGTACCCCAGCCTTTCAGACTCAATTTTGGCATACATGTCCACGATAAATTGAAGAAACAGGTCTTGCTTCTCAGTAAAATATTGAAGCTGGAAGAGGACATCATAATCCTGCATTTGTAAAAGTCCATGGCAGAAATCTTTTTATTTTGTGGTATTCCTGTAATCGGGTTCCTTTGTCACAGTTCAAAATGATATCCATCCTTTCCCTGCCAGAATAGGAGCAGATGCTGTAGAGAATCATACGACCTGAGCATGTCAGGAATTCTATGGAATGTACAACTTCTTTCTTCTAAAACTGCGTCTCTTGCTTTATGTTCCTCACCCATCATGATGATAGCCACTGCTGATGTTGTTGGTGCATTGAAGTGCCTCTCATGCTCACCTTGTGGCTTTTTATACACTTAAATGATGACTTTCAATTCAGGCGTCACTTTTTCCATAGCTGATTTGAAGCTGTGGATGTAGGTGTTATGGTGATACAGCATGTCTTGCAACAGATGAACAATTCTTTGTTGTGTTTGTGGCACATTTCGGCAGTGCTGTTCAGCTTACTGTGCAGTATCATTATGAAATACTTGCAAAAATTTCAGCTTTTCATTTGGCAACGGTTGCAAACTCCCGATGGGGGTGATATACTTGGACCCTGCACCTTGAATTGGCATGTATCCTGGCTCTCTAATTTCTTTGGTTGCACCGAAAGATGTCATCTGGAAGAATTGTATCTTTTGATGTTTGCCAGGTAATATTTATCTTCTGTTGACTGCCCGAGTAGAAAAGTACGTAGAGGCTTAGGGGAATCTGTTAATTCTGGAAGTTGAATCTCTCCTCCGCTGCAGCATATACCTAGGGTTTCATCTTTCCACCTCCTTGTCTCACAATGTTGGCATGTAATCATCATTGATCCTATTGTGCACAAAGGGTCAGTGACATATCTACTGATGAGTCATAATTGAATGTTGCATTTTCAAAATTCATCCATAAGTGCTTTTGAGCAGCGATTCTTCTACTTCTATTTTGCTGTAGTTGAGGTTGTCTTTAGAGGGTGGTCTCAGCTTATCTTCTTATAACATTGACTTCACATACTTGATGCTGTCTTGATTCTCTCTCGGGGGTGTTTTCGGCCTCTATTATTTTTTACTGTCTTTCTGTCCTGCGTCTGTCTTGAGAGACTTACAGTGGTGTTTTCAAATTCTCTTCTTGTTCGATTTCTTTCTCACATGGTATGCAGTCTTACTTCTCTTTGTGGGGAAGTTTCGGTTTCTCTTATTCTTCGATTTCTTTCACTATTTTCTCTTTGTAATGTTCATAGACATTTCTTTTTCTTTGGTGGTATTTTAGCATTGATTTAACATACTTGATGCCATCTGGATTCTCTCTTGGGGGTGTTTTCAGTCACTCTTTGTTGTCTTTCTCTGTCCTGTGTCTCTCTTGAGCACCTTTCGGTGGAGTTTTCAAATTCTCTACTTATTCCATTCTTTCTCTCATGTTATGTGGTCTTGCTTCTCTTGTGGGGAAGTTTTGGCTTCCCTCTTTTTTGTTTTCTTATTGTAATGTTTGTAGACATTTCTTTTGCTCTGATGGCATTTTTGATTCAAAATCAACCTAGTCAAAATATGAAAGTTGACACACTCCTGAATCCCAACAAAATGAAATTTACAGAAGGATTTTAATGATACACATGGAAACCTTACCTTACAATAGAAGAAAAGTAATAATAAAAATAATGAAAGCTATCAAAATATAACGTTGGCACATTTCTGAATGTCAATAAAATGTAATATGAAAGGTAAGCAAATTCAACCTGAACTGGATCAGAAGTTCAGTTAGGCTAAAAAACTGTTTAAGGAACTGCTGCCATTTAAATAGAAACTTACTGTTGCCATTAAAATATAAATTTATGAAAAAGTTTCTAGAATACCTATGCACTGTGGTTCACAAAATCAGTATTAGATCAAAATCGAACATCTATCATGCTAAGGTCTTCATAAATATGGATTAATTATCACATCTATATCAACATTCAAGTTTTCAGAACTCTGTAACAACTTAATACATCTAAATCTATAACGGCAAAACAACAAAAACCCATTAAACCAATTGCTGTTCTATTTACATTTTCAGGGGTACATGCAGACGAAAATTGGGTCTGTTTTGTGGCCCCTTCACAAAATACAATCAATTAAAACAGCACTTCATTGGCATTTTACACTACATTTTAATCTGTTTTGTCAATTATTTTTTTTTCTCTAATTAAAACCCAACTCTTTTTCTAACCTAGGGGTGAGTCCATATATCAGATAATAAGATCAGTGCAAGCAAAACAGCAAAGGCTGAAGATGGTGGTGGCATGCCACAGAAAGCTGCTAGTAAAGGATTTTAATGAGTATTTTTAAACTTTTTAATGTTTTAAGGCAAGTCCTTTCTACAAAATTTTTATTAAATTAATATTTCATTTTTTGTCAAAGAAATGTTGAATGTTATATCACAATGTCATATACAATAACTCTATTAAGTTTCAAAGAAATCAATGTTACCTAGCTGCACGAAGGTACATCATAAGATCACAATCGGGAACACCAGGAGACCATCTTAATTCTTCAAGAACTTCACACTTTTCAGGCATTTCGTGAGGTCTAATATTAGGCTTATATTCTGGTAGGCGAGCCTGGTGGCTAGGACCCACCCTTATTTCTCCTTGTATTGTCGCCAGCCTGCGTGTTTTACAGAATACTCTTCTCTTATAGTTAAAATTGGTTAACTTTAAAAATTGTTCGATTTACAAGTAATGCCTACAAAAGAAATAAAAAATATATAAGATATATCATACCTAAATATATCCATTACATAACAAAGAATACAGAACAATTACTGTTTTTAACAAGAACTCAACAAAAAATATGGATTTAAAATAAAGATAAAAATGAGTTCATATCAAAACAATCATTTCTTGTAGTGCAAAAAGTTCAACCTTCTTCAGTTGCAAAAATGTTCTACTGTATCATAATTTATAGATCTTAAGAGAAAAAAAAAAAAGGCTATAGAAGTGCTTATTTTTTTTTTTCTGTTTTCTTTAAATGGTAAAAATGTTTTGATAAATACTAAAAACAACTATTTTGATAAAACTTTTTGTTATACATTTTTATTATAGTAGAGTCTGGAACTTATTCCTTTATTGGTACATATATATTTATGTTATTTCCCAGTATATATTTTTAGAGTGGATGTACTGTTGGAATTTTGTAATTTTGAAAATACCTACCCGGGATTTTTCAGGTTACTAAATCATAATTCTAGACTGCCACTTTTGTGAAAGCTATTAATATAAATGATGGCAGCTTCTATTGTTCACAACTGACTGTTCTGTGCACCTTGCAAGTTTTTTGTTTTATCTAGCCTTCCTACTTCAAATTTTCTACAGTTATTAAAGATATTTACTAAGTATTAGAGTTACAGATTTCTTTGAAAATGAAAAGTGACTTTTAACAAGTTAGAAAATTTGTGGGATTTGGACATCAATTGATCTGAATTTATGTTAGAACCTTTACAAAATGTAGGTTTGGGAATAATTTTTAATCTTTTGAGATTGCATCAAACCAGACCTGAATGGGTCCAAGTCAAATCAACAAGGTCCACAAACCGATCTCCTCAGAATACAATGAAATTTGGTACATTTGTTGCATATATAAAGAAATGAATTAATGTGACATTATAATTCATTATCACTATTAGTTTTTGAAATATTTAACTTTAAAATGAGTGAAAATTCATCAAATTTTAGGAATTCTTACATTACAAAATTAGATCTGATCTAGTTACTGTTCTAATTACAGTAGAAACTTCATTTGTGCATGAATAACATAGAAGGCGTAAAAATATGAACACTATGTATATATATCATAAACAAATGGCTGAGTGAGAATGTCTGATTTATATCCTTTTTATGTGGATAAATAAGAATTAAAATTTGGGCAATGTTTTCATAATTAGAACTAATAATAACAACAAATAGATAGTACTGCATTGCACATAGATGTATGTCATTACTTTAAAAATTTATAACTTAAAAAGTCTTACCAGTCACAGCTTGAAAATCTGCCATCTTATAAAACAATAATAGGTGATTAATATAAAAAAAATCAAGGAAAACAAAAAGGGCACGTTTTGAGATGTCAAAGGTCAAGGTCATGTGACCTAGATATTTTATTTGAGTTTTGATATATTCTGGTAAGATCCTAGAAAAGCTTGCACCAAGAGCATTAAAATGAGCCCTGATTTATTTCAGTAGAACAAATAGAACAGAAGTTATGTGCTGTTTTATGGGGTAAAGTATCACATTTTTCTCACTTTTTTAAAAAGTTTAAAAACTTGTAAATTTTGAAAAAAATGAGGTAGAAATCCGAAATTTGATATCTGGCTAGAGGTTATAGACAAGAACTGTGTCAGTTTTCAAAAAAATCAGAGGGGGGGGGGGATCGGGTTGTAAGCTGTGTTGATTTGACATGGAATGACCCTGCTGCTACCAGTTGCCGAAATACTTTCCGGCAAGTCGGTAAGCAAGCAGGGTTGCCATAATAAACAAACTCAGCTGTTCTTACAAGCGTCAGAGATACGAGGAATTGGAGATTGCTAGAGCTTGTAATTATAGGTAGTATATCCTGTCAGCAACCTTTTTAAATAATTAGGATCTCAAGGGTTCCATAAATGAATTTCACATTTGCTTTCAATCAGATCTATTTCTATATTGCTATTCCATTTGAGACAGTTTTTTCTTCGCTCATCACTACGACTGGTATCGCTGAGTCTTCTGCAATCTTTGTGACGTAAAAATAGAAAGCACTGCAACTGGCTGACATTCCAGCAACTTGCAATATTTTTGCCTCTGAACGTAAAAGTTAGCATCGACCATTCCCTAGGTTTGAAGGAAATTTCCAGGAAAGAGGTTTTCGCAACTGTTAGCAGCAACCAAATTGTCCCAAATTTTCTTTGGTAATAAGGCCTTTACATGACTGCTGCTGGTAAGGCAGATAAATAATTGAAATTATTCTTGTGGTTATCAGTAGCAATTTATTTTAATGAAAGGCTCATAATAAGAGTACCACAGTATAACTCAGACTGACTATAGCAATGGAACTGGATAGAAACGTGGGAAGAGGGAATCCATAAAGGAAAATAAATAACCAATGTAGGAAAAAAGTTATTAAAAAATAATAAAAGTTCATATTACATGCAGTCTAAATGCACTTTTCTATATTTTTTCCTTAAATGCTATTTCCTCATCATCCTTTGTTACACGTAAACATTCATTAAAACTGCAAAATGCTTATCAAGGATACAAGAAAACAAATTTGATTCATCAAATGTTCTTGAAATTAAAAATAAATAAATAAATAAAGTAAAAAAATTCTGTATATTTTCATACAAAGGGGGGGTGGGGTGGGAGGGAGAATGTCATGCCTTGCTTCCTTTTGAAGTACTCCTAATAAAAGTATTTTAAAACATTATTAAAAATCAAGTCTATTAAAATAAAATACACGCTGAATTTTGTAAGTCAGAAAAATAAACTACTAAAATATATATTCATTATACAGTGAAATATCTGGCAGAAAGATCTTGTAAACGAAAAATGATTTCTTATTGAGGGGTAATTTCACCAATAACTATAGCATTGGTGAAATTCGGTCTGCTTTAGTGAAGAACAGACGCAGATAATATAGACGAATGTGCAAACGCTGTTCGCAGAAAACTTTCAAACTTTGCAGGCAGCTTTGATATTTTTTTAACAAGTTCCTTTAGTGTTCAATAAAAAAATTTTAAAAAATGTGCAAATTAAATAATGAAAACATAATATGACAATGAAAATAGGTGAATAAATTCCATTTATTATGCTTTAGTTTACAAAATAATCAACATCAACATAAACTTTAGTTCAAAATTAGTAAACTATTTTAAAATAATATGTTTAGCTGTTGGCAGTGAAATAGGACTCAGTTGGCACACAGCCTTTTTTTTGCAGAAAATGTTCAAGAAAATATTCAACTTTGCAGACAATTTGACATTTTATCTAGGTGTGGTGAAAAATGCAGGGATAATTTGATTAGAGGGGGCAGGTTGCCAACATAAGTGATGAGTATCTTCTTAGCATGGCATTAGACTATAGCAACTTGAACAAATGACGTGATTTGAGACGTGTGCCCACGATCCACATGTTGTGAAACGCTGAAGTTTGGGTTCTTAAATTCAAATTATAGAATATTGTTTGTGTTTAAGAAATTTCTGATTATTTGTATATTGAACATGGAAAAGTTGCATAGAACTGTAATGAATTCGCTTCTTTTAATAAGATGTGTTGCGTGTTAATCATTGCTAGGTTTACCAGATGCCCGGGATTAGCCTGGACAGTCCTGGGTTTTTTACTGCTGTCCAGGGTCATTGAAATTTGTGAATGAAATGGAAAATTTGTGGGAACTGCTTTTGTATATTTAAAAGTTTATTGGATGCTTTATTCTGTAAGGTTGAGCATTTTTATTGTTCTACGGTTCCACATTTGTCAAAAGGTTGATGTTTTTTTTTGGTGAATTGCTGCAGAATGGATTGGATGGAAAATTTTAAGCTTTCAAGAAAGATGGAGTATTCTATGACAAGATGCCAGTGCTATTAGTTATCTGGATGCAGTAGTGCTTGCTGGATATCTGTTGCATCTCGAATAATTTTAGTCCTTTGTTTTAGTGTGTGACACACATAAACACACATGTATGCTTTTGTCTGATTGTATAGTCTATAGTTTTAAAAAGTATTTTGTAATTATGATGTGAATAATGTACTTAAAAATAATAAAATTAAGATACAATAAACATTAGTCTGAGTAAAATTTAAACTTAAACTAAATAAAACTTTCATTTAATTTTCATAGCAATTTAAACTGCTGTTGCAGAAAAGCTGAGATTATCTAATTAATATAGTAAAAATAAACTTAACATCAAGGGAAAACTGAATAATTCAACCAGGGTTGTGGGATTTGATGCCCGGGTAGCTTCCCCTTTTCCCCACAGGTGTGGGATTTTGGGTAAAATGGGTTTTTTTAAGATAAAACTGATTTGCATCATTTTTATATAAATATCGGGATAATAATTTAATTTATTGCAGAAGCATTTAATTTCTGAAATATGTTTAAGTTTTATTTAGATTCAAGATTATTTTTATCACTAATGAAACCATAAATCCTAATTCCATTATGTTGCTTATGAAAAATAAAAAATCTGTGTTTTCTACCAGTCGTAATACAGTATGGAACCTCTTATCCGGAAAACCAGTTATCCAGAATCATTTTTCAATCAATTAAATTCCTATTTTTTCCAAAAGAAAAGCAAAAAATGAGTTTTTAAAAAATATTTCTTATGTTTTTGTTTTTTATTTTGAGTACTACAGCTAGAATTTATAAAATAAGCAATCTGGTAAGGTACTTTATTTTTTTAGTGTGTGACTAAGTTTTCAAGAATATCATATATTTACTACTTCCTCTCTAAATCATTATTATTTATCTTGATCATATTAGTTTTTTATATTATTTTTCTAGTATATTAACAATTAATGTTTAATTCTAATCAAAAATAGAGAGTAAAATTTATGCTACCTGTCAAATCAGTAGATATCATGTTAATCCCCAACCAGTTATCCAGAATACACCCGGTCCCAACCATTCCGGATAACAGGTTCTATACTGTACTGTTTAAGTTACTTTTAGTAATTTTTGATAGTTGAAATTTGTCATAAAATTTTCTATGACTAAACAAACAGTATTCTATAAAATAGTAGTTATTTAAAGAATATGTAATTGTAAAGTATATAGAGCTGTATAAATGCATCAGTTAATCTTTACTGAAAGGAAAAGATGTTTATGCAAACATAATATCCAATATATTTCCTTTTTAGAATATTTAGAAATAAAACCATTCAAATGTGTGATAATTTCTTAGCTGTATAATAAAAGTAGGTCTGATTGCACTGTATTGCCCTAACTGTTGAAATTAGATATCACCGGATTAATAAATCAACACCACAAAATATAGAAGTACATCATGGAATGACAGAAATTATAACTTAACTCTATGTTATTCATTAACTATTAAAATATTAAAAAGAAATATGCATGTAGGTTTTTGACATTCATTTTTTATATTGCTTTAAAAACAAAGAAAATAAAATAATTTCAGAAATTCTATGTAAAGTTATTGCATTATTGCCTTTCATATTTAAATCAGTTTCTTTATTATTTTTTTACAATAAATTTATAAATAAAATTAATAATATAATTTCTTAAATTAAAAAATAAGAAGATAAACCTTTGTCTAAGACAATAAAAATTATCTGTATGCTTTGTTTTACTATACCCACTCAAAAAAGTATTCAAGTAAAAGCCAAATTTCTCACTTCAGTTTAGTGAATGACTAATTAGTTTTTGAAATATGCACAGCTTGAAATATAAGAAGTTACTGTTCTTACATAGGCGTAATCTGGGGGAGGGGGGCAATTGCCCCTGCAGTTGTAAAAATTGCCCCCCTAGTCTAAAAAGTTATGATTTTGAACCCAAATATACTATCAGATTAAAAAAAAAAAAAACCCAACAGGAACGATGGCAGATTCTACCAAATGGCCAAGCTAGATAATTTCTCAGGAAAGCAAAAATCAAGGGGCAGCGATTTTAAACATGTCTGAAATCAATTGTTCAGCGTTAGAAAAAAAGACCCGTTGCTTAAATTATGAGCAAAAAGAGGTCATTTTGGGTCTCAGAGGTCAGGCAATGGTTTAGAGTTTATGTTATCCGGGACAAACCATAATTAGTGTCGTGTGCATGGGGGCCCAAAGTAATTTTCCTAAAGGGGGGGGGGGGGGGGGCAAATTTCAAACTTTTAACAAATTTAGTTCTTTTTTTGCCATTTGTTAACATTATGAGACATTAACTTAAAACTTTATGAGGGGGGGGGGGGGAGTTCCCTACCTTGCCCCCTCTTATGGGCGCCCATGGTCGTGCGCCCCCTCGCATGGAGCCGCGCCCCATCCCAAGAAACTATAGCTGATTTTGGCGTTCCTTTTAGAATGTCTCCCGGTGCTTGTCCCCGCTCACCCCCCCCCCCTTTTAGTTGCCGCCCTGTAACAGGTAGGGGCCAGTTTCTCATTTATATTTTAGTGAACCTAATTTTGGTGTTTGAAGGTCAGTAGCAGAGACACAATACACTTTTATGATCGTGCCCAACTTACTTGACTTGACAAACAACGAATTGCGAATTCAAATGCGACGCAGTTTAAGAGAACAAAAAACGGTCTGCGATTTTATGATTTATATCTGCTGCCTGGGGCAACTAGGGGCACATGCCCCAGACTTGGTAGGGGCTCCAAAATAAATTATGGTTCCATGGGAAGGGACCGTTCTAGTTGGTTTGTCGTGAGAGACGTAAACTCTAGTTGCAGTACTATCTAAGTCAGTATTTCGATACCTTTAACCCTTTTAGATTTTCATGCATTAGAAAAATGTAGCAACAAGCCACCTCACTACTTCCTACTAACGGCGTTGCTCCCGAGCATACGGAGAAGCAACGTTCGACACAGAAGGGGAACGTTCACAGCTATTGTTTATAACGATAGGCTGATGTGCATATAATTCTATTTTCTAGCATTTCAAAAAATTCGTTTAAAAGTTATTAGTTTTCTTTAGTACATAGTATATGTATACATTCCCCTAATTTACATACCCCCACCCCCCTTTATTTTCGTGAAAACGTCAACTCAAAAATTTACATAATTTATCAGGGGTCGATCCAGGAATATTTTCCAGGGTCCCATTTTTGTAAAAACTGCAAATTTTTTTGAATTTCAATGCTTAATTTTGTGAATTTCAGTACTTATTTTTGTGAATTTTCAAACCAAATTTTAATAAAAGTCACTTTTTTTTGTTAATTGATAAAACACATTAAAATGTAGAGTAAAATGCCTATAAAGGACAGTTTTAATCAACTGTATTTTTGTGAAGGGGTTCCGTTTCAATCTATTGTAATTTTGTGAAAGGGTTGCAAAACGGACCCAATTTTTGTTTGTATCGACACCTGTCCCCGCTTATGCCAAGCTTTTGGTTAATGAAATCAAGCTAAAAGTCGTTCCAGCTCCTCAAATTATTAAATATCTTTTCCACATTATTTTTCTAAAAATATTTACACCGCCCCCCAGCCCAAAAAAAAAAATAAAATAAAAATAAAAGATAAAATAAATAAAAATAACGTACTGGACTCTTAAAAATTTAAAATTTTCTGTCCATGTCAAGGAAGAACACGAACATTGAGCAGTAGCGGATTTAGGGGAGGGGCTAGGGGGCTTCAGCCCCCCCAAAAGAGATTGCTAAAGGGTAATATTCTGCTTCATTATGCACTTTGAGTATGTAAAGTGATCTTTTTTAATCACTTAGCCCCTCCAAAAAGTTTTTACATTGGTTTAGACTAAAATTTTGCTTTATTGTAAAATTTTGTTTGGGTGAAATAAGCTTTTTTCAAAATGTAGCCCCTCCCAAAACAGACTTTCTGGATCCGCCACTGACATTGAGCTCAGAATGCTGTAAATTTAACAGGTCGCTAACATTAAAGAAAGTGCCGCGGGAAGACAGGTTACAGAAAATAGAAAATGTGCAGTGCAATGAGTTTCATTGTAAAAGCGGCTTTTTAACAAGGCATAAAATGATCGTTTTTCTGGACCTACAAACAAAACTTAAGAACATGGCATCACTAAATGACCATTAAGATTCTGTGAAAAATTGGAGTGATTTAAATGCTGAATGCGGCCCTTTTATCTCCCGTTAACTCAAAAATCAGTCACATCTGTGTTCATTTAATTAGATTAGGACCAGTTTTTCCAGCAAGCATGTTGACTTTGTGAGAGAAGGGAGCTTTAAAAATTTTTGTATGTAACATGATGTTTTATATTTCAAGTCTGTTGTTAATCTTTCACTACCTGGTTGGGGGGGGGGAAATATCCGATGAAGAACACGGGAGATGTCCAAGAGGGTTGGAGGGATTATTGAATGAGCTGCAAAGACTATGGATTACAAAGAGCTAAGCTAAATAAATGATGTCTGTGTGTCAAGTTTGGTTAAGTTAAATGAATTTTACCAGCTGAATATCTGTATCTTGCAGTGAAATATTAACTTGTTTTGTGTATGAGTACAGGTAAGTAGTTTTCGTAATTTTCTTGTCAAATCTGTAAGTTTTAAATAAAGTATTAGTCTGGAGAAAATACTACAATGTACTGATCATTTGGGTTTTTTTTGTCAGGAATTCGTTAAGGAGAAGACATCCATTATAGTTACGCTTTGAAAGGGAAAATGTAGTTTTGTTTAAATTAAAAATGATGCCTCTCCTTACTTATTGGAAAGACCCTTTGAAAATCAAGGTCGGCTGCTTCAGTTTTTGACCGTCTAATGTTTCTTAACAGTCAAGCCCTGCTAATGTCCAGTGTCCGAGTTTTTTTTTTTTTTGGTAGTGAACATATAGATTTTCAATTTCCAATCCTTCCAATGAACTTTGTTTTGGACGTACACACATACTCTACCGCTAAATACTGATTCGGTCCCCAGAGATACCAGTGGCTGTGGAGTTGTTTTGATAAAAGGGGAAAAAAGTAAGTCCTTTTATCTATTTTATTAATTATACTTATAGCACTATTTACTTTTTGTTTTCAAGACTTAAAAATAACTGTTCTCAAATTCCAACCGTTTTAGTACAATATTTTTTCCATTGTTATAGAAGAAATATTTTATGATTTATTAATGACTATGCCATTTTATCTCTCACCCCCTTTATTGAAAATTGTCCGAAAAATGTGTCCCAAAAGTGCGACATAAAAGTAAGAATAAATTCTTGCGTATTGAATTCTTTATTTTTTTTATTGTGCAATGTCTTATCCTCCTGAATTCCGTGGTTTAGGCAGCTTTGGTATAAAATGAAGGGAAAGAACTGAGTGACTGATTGCGCATCTGTGGGTGCAAAATAGGGGTCCTGTAAAAGATGCACTTCCTTTTGTCCAGGTTGAGCGAGCCCCTTAGTGAGTTTCTCTTTCTCCCCTGGTTGAAACAACAAGCAGAGGGGGGTGAGCGCCATTTTCACCCACACACAAAACAGAGGAAGGCGCACACCGGATTGAACGAGAGAACTGTGCGGGATTTTACTGTATCAAATCCCATATAGAATTTTTCATTTACAAAAAAACTGTCTTCATTTTCTTTGTTTTTACCTAAATTAATTGAGAACCAAAATCATAATATATTTCAGATGTTTCTAAATAAGATTTGATTGAAGTAACCCTTTATGAATTAATTCACAGTAAGTTTTACATTAAGTAATTTCTTTGCAAAAATGGGTAAAACGGGGCAAAATTTGATAAAACTTGTGCCAAGTTTTATATATTAATTCGTGCTTGTCAATGCCGACTTCATGCGTTCAAAAGTAAAAACAATAATACTAATCTTTATTTAACCGCTTAGAGAAAGTAAGCAATTCTAAATAATAGTTGAGCAAAATTTTCCAAAATTATGTCATTTAGATATCGCAGTCCATATCGCCTATGTTGTATATTTCTTTTAAGGGCTCAGCTCCATATTAGTTTAGGGGAAGTTTTAAAAATTATTATTACTATTATTATTAACTTTACAAAAATAAATAATTACTGGGGAAAACTTATACATAAAAATATTTGTTTTAATTCGTGTTTGGGGGTGTGAACTTATACATATTTATATTTATATATATATATAATTTGCCCAAAATATTATTTACTGTTGTTTACT